>JASDQU010361722.1:0-11807 GCA_032191745.1 Picea mariana | reverse complement strand
AAGTGACATAAATGGTATAAATAAACATCATTATACATTCATTTGATATAAGTCGAATTTCAGAGAGAAGAAGAAGTAAAAGAAGGCCGGATTTCAAGGGAGGATGAAGTCTTTTGGTGATGTGTTCTAAGTATCAACATCGAAGTCATGAAGGTCCGAAGTGTCGAAGGGCCAAAGAGATGATGTCACAAGGGACAAAGTCCAAAAGTCTCAAAGGCCGAAGTCCCAAAGTGAATGAGGACCATTGATTTAATGAGGACACATGGAAGGAATCTATGGACTTCGACTAAAAGTGTTCTGGGAGAGCTTGATGGTTGAGAGTTGAAATTGTTGAAGCCCAGAGTAGCGAAGGAGATATTGACCATTGAATCGAGTAAAGGGCTACAAAACCATTGATCTATTTGAAAGGTCAAATTCCCAAAGTAGATTGATCCATCAATTGAGAAGGACAGGTTTCCATGGATCATCGAATCCAAAAGAATGACGTACGGAGGAAAGTAGGTTTGAAAATTGAAACTCACGAAGCCTGGATCATGAAATAATCAAAACCATTGATTTAAGAAGGTTAGATCTGATTCGTCTGTTTAGGAGCACCATCAAGATCATGATATCGATGGTCCTATCGCATTGCAGGGACTAAAGGTGCGTGAACTTTAAAATTTTGAAGGCAGGCTACAATCAAAACCAGGGTTTTGGAGAAATCATACGTAGAGCTCTATAGTGAATTGCAGGGCGAAAAGCGGATTCCCCTCAAACCAACTTTGGCTGCGCCCGCAATCACCTGGTCACATGAGAGCATCTCCCAAGGTCACATCAGTGAAAGATTGAGGAAGGATCTAGTGCTTCTAGGCTCCACATCAGAGGTTAGGCATTGAAAAACAAAAAATCATCTGCGTGTATAATCCAACGACATTCATGAAACTGAATCTCATCGAAGGGTTGTTGTTTCATCTTGTGATTTCTTGATCAATTATGATTCAACTACAATAACTGAATCATTGTTCCTGAGTGGTTGAATCATTGTTCCTAAGCATTGGAATTATGATTCCTGAGTGTTTTTTAGATTTCCGACTTGAATTTTGGAGATTTGGAGTGTAATGGATGATGAGGGCATGAATAAAAGAAAGATGTCATAATAGAGGAAGGTTGTTATTTCTTTGTAAAACAAGTTGAATGGTATGTAATGTATAATACATCATTAATAGAGAGAAAAATGCAAAGATGAAGAACATAATCTTGATAGAGGAGAAATGGTGAGAAGAGTTGGGTGTATGCTCTGGCAGAGGTCTTGATGTGACAAAAATACACAGAACAGAGAAGCGAGGGGGATTTTTGGATAGTTTTTCATGCACATAGAAGGCAACCGAGCATATGTACGAAAGTGAAAAGGGGAGGCATAGCACATAGAACAGACATGCCGCATAGAGCATAAAACATAGAAGAAAATAAAACGCAAGAAGATGTGAGCAGGAAGAAACTGATGCAGGAAGAGAAGAGTGGTGTAGCAGAACAACGATGAGACTAGTAAGTCATCGATAAATATTGTATCACTGTAATAAATTTCAGCAAGCAAAGATTTATATTTCAGGGTGGTAGGGTGGTGCTAGGGAGGATTTTTGTCCTTGGAGATTCAAGTGGGTGATTGAACATAGGGAGTTGTAGCTTCCATCTAGTTGCATAAAAAAAAAACAGGGTGGTAGAGTGGTGCAAGGGATAACTATTCTTCTCTGTTATACAGGTTGGTGCTTGTGTAACTGAAAGTTGATGCTTCCATCCAGTTGGTGATGGAACACTGAGGGAGTTGGTACTTCCTTCTAGTGGGTTCTATAGAATCGAGAGAGTTGGTGCTCTCAACAAGTTGCATGTTGTATATGTTGGTGCATGTGTGACTGGAAGTTAGTGCTTCCATCCAATTAGTGATAGAACACAAAGGGAGTTGGTGCTTCCTTCTAGTGGGTGCTAAAGAAACCAGAGAGATGGTTCTCTCAACAAGTTGTTTCCTGTAAAACAGAGGTGGTAGCCTCAAAAGGAGTTGGTTCTCATAAGAATGATAATGTATATAAAATAAAGACTACTTATCATATCAAGAAGAAGAGGTTTTATCCCTTTATGGGTTTCCTCAGGAATATCTGTCTCTGTATATTTCATGTGTATGATTGATGTTGAATATTCTATTGCTTACTTCCCTGCATTATTGTGATCATCATTGAGTGTTCTGTAATGAGTTTAAAATGGGCATAATTGTTTAAGCACATTAACAAATGATTCACTCGCCTCCTCTCAGTTGTCCAACAATTGGTATCAGAGAAAGTTCCCTTTATTTAAGGGTAGATCCTAGACCGTAAACATGACTAGCCATGAAGGAAATTCAACCAACAAGGTCCCTCTATTCAATGGAACACACTTTACCTTCTGGAAAGGTAGGACGAGAACCTACATAATGGATTTAGGTACAGATGTTTGGAATGTGGTAGAGACTGGTTATGTAAAGCCAGTTGTACTAGATTCTAAGGATGACAAGCTAGAATTCAGCTTCAATGCTAAGGCTATGAATGTTATTCTGAGTGGGCTTGTAGAAGCAAAATTTGTAAAAGTTATGCACTTAGAATCTTCCAAAGAAATGTGGGACAAACTCATTAACATATATGAAGGTAATGAGAAGGTAATGGATGCCAAGCTTCAAACCTACATATTACAGTTTGAAAAACTAAAGAATGAGGATTCTGAGCATCATGAAATTGAAGAAAATTTTGTTAGAAGACTAAAGAAAGTATCAAACGAGTACCAAGGCAAGTTTCCCTCCAATTTTTTTAACTATGGAAAGATAGGTCACTTTTCATCTAAGTGTCCACACAAGAAGAAGTTCTAGAAATCTGAAGGTGAAGAGAAGTACAAATCCAAGATATTTGATAAAAAGAGAAGTTTATGTGTAAACAATGATGACTCTTCAGGAGACACAGATAGTGACTCTTCTTGTGAAGATAAGGTTAATGACTTTAATGATAAGGACATAGAGGATTATGATAATAAAAGAAAAGGAGGTGATGTTAATGATGAACAAGTTGTGGTTGAATTGGAAGGATAACTAATCAGTTCCCTAGAAGAAATTGCTAGACTCATATTTAAGAATAAAAAGAAAAAACAATTGCTAATACAGTTCGAGAAACACAGTAAACAACATGATGAAGAATTTGCCCTGCTAAAAGTGGAATTAGAAGAGGCAAAGAAAATAGAGGACATTCTGAAAAAACAATTATCAGAGAAGAAGGTAAGATTTGAAGCGTTGGAAGAAGAGGTAGTAAAATCCAGAAAAGAGATGGATAAGTTTAAAGAATTATATGTCCAAAATCTTCCAATCATTAAAGCCTCAACAGAACTAAACGACATTCTAAGAAAAAAAAGATCTCCTTTGTTGAAGACTGGTTTAGGTTATGTAAGTGGTTCAAAAAGAAAACAGCCAGAAAGCAAAGAGCAAGTAAAGACGATGATCAAGTTCCAAGTCAACAGACAATCAAACCATGTGAGTACTCTGTAACCAAAAGCTAATAAAGATAAGATGATCCTTGATAATAAAAAAAAGATATCAGAAGATGGAGCAACAAATGCCAAGAAGAAGGGCATCCTCTAGGTAACAACCTTTTTTCTGTGGTTACTATTTTTACTGCTCCAATTTTGGCCATAAGATTGCAAATTGCCAAATTAAGTTTAGAGACATGCAACTGAGGAGGTCAAGAAATAAACAATCTTTGCAACATAGAACTAAACAACCAATGAGTAGACAACGTTGCACCAATCTCTTTGACCTATTGAATGATGAGATCAAATGTTATAACTGTCATAACTTCGGCAACAAAGCTGCAAACTTTCATCTAAAGAATTACAAAGAAGATCCAAGGATAAAACTCTTAGCTAGAAATGGCATGACATGGAAAAATAAAGATAGTGAAAAATGTGGTCTAGTACTTTCAGCTCAAAAACAAAAAGAACCCTAGAATATAGATATTGGATGTTCCAAGCACATGACTGGAGACAAGGATAAGATTATGTCTATAAGTAAAAGAAAAACAAGAAATGTGACCTTTGGAAATGATGAACCAGATAAAATCAAGGGTAAAGGGATGGTGAACTTGAGTAATGAAAAAGGAGATGCCTAGGATGTTCTACTTGTAGATGGTCTAAAAGATAATTTACTCAGTATAAGTCAAATGTGTGATAGAGGTTTTGAAGAGGTGTTCACTTTCAAAGATTGTAAGGTAAAGAATGTAAACTCGGGACAAGTGGTGGCTAAAGGCATAAGAACAGATAATAATGCATGTGTGCTGAAAGAAGATAGATAAGAGTGTCATCTAAGAAAACATGATGAAAGTTGGTTATGGCATAAGAGATTTGGACATCTAAACTTCGACCACTTAATCAATGTCAAAAATCTTTAGACAGTATAAGATCTTCCAAAATTATCAAAGCTACAAGATTATGTGTGTAAACCTTATCAAGTATAAAAACTAACCAGGACATGGTTTAAATCCAAAGACATCTACTTCAATAGAGAAACAACTCTAATTAGTTTATATGGATTTATGTGGAACATCAAGATAGGAAGGCACAGGGAAGGAAAACTATTTCATGTTGATCATTGATGATTACTTCAGACTCACTTGGGTTGCTTGTATCAAAGGAAAAACTGAAGCATTTGAGAAATTTAAAATATTTAAATCTTTAATTGAGAATCAAACATGCAATAAGTTAAAGGAAGTAAGATCAGACAAAGGAGGAGAATTTATGTCAAGTGATTTCAGGGAATTCTGTGATAAACATGGGATCAGGAGAGAATACACAATCCTAGGAACTCCACAACAAAATAGAGTAGTTGAGAGGTGAGTATGATTACAGGGCTAATGAAAGCATCTTCTTAGGATATGCTACCAATGGAAAATGATATAGATGCTTTAATACAAGATTGTATAATTTAGTTGATTTCATTGATTTAAAGGTTGATGAAGGAGTGCCAGTAAGAGTGGTGAGCAATATTGAGTCTACTATAGAGGTCAGAGCTGAAGCTGAAGATGAACAGGTCCAAGAATATAGTATTTCATTCCAAGACCAAGATCCTTCCCATAAAATACCAATTTCTGAGAGAGAAGGTCACCAATAAGATTGTTCAGGCTCATTATATTCCAACCACATAACAAATTGTAGACATATTTACTAAACCCCTAGCTAATACACCATTTGAATATATCTGTCAGAAGTTGGGTGTCATTTCTTCTCTAACCTAAGGGATTCCATCCTGTCAGGGGGAGTTTGTGTTGGTTGAATATATGATACCTCCAAAAAGTATTGCAACAACTCAGGGGGAGCATGTTTTCTTTTACATTGATGTCAAAGGGGGAGAAAAGTTTTGGTCTAGATTCTACAATTGGAGGCCTAAGTAGAATAGTGCAATCCTTCATGGTTTCCATCGATGCCAAAGGGTGATATTGTTGGCATGTTTATAGACAGAGTGTGATTGTCATTGATGGCAAGAACAACAACAACGATGACATGTTTACATGCAAGAACAACAACAACGATGGCATGTTTACAACTAGAGTGTGCTTGTCATTGATGGAAAGAACAACAACGATGATGGCATAGTAAAAATAATGACGCCAAATAGGAAAGAAACAATGATAGCATCAGGAATGACGATACCATGAGAAATTGTTGTCTACAAGCTCAAGAGGATGAGCACAGGGCAGAGAGTTGGAGATTCCATATAGCCAGAGGTTATCATGAAGGAAAAAAGGAGCATGTGCAAGATTCCTTAGAATCCGTGAGTTTGTAGAAAGAATCAAGCTCAGGAGGAATAGCGCAGAGTTGCATGCAGAGCATAAGTGTGCACTAGGGCCGAGGTTAACTTTAGGGCACAAAAGAGCGGACTTGTCAAAGTCCCGATGTTTTGAAGTAAGAAGGGACTATCCATCGTCAAGACTGACAGGTGGCGCAGGAACCAAAACTTCAAAGAGAATTACTTTGGGAGTTTGTGGTTGGGAAGGAAATGAGATTGTCGAAGACCTGAGGATCGAAGAATATCCAGGCCATCAGTTTCCAAAAGGATGAATGGAATAAATCTGTGCAGTTCGGGGAAAAAAAATCTGGGAGAAAGTGAAGGAAAGGAATTTGAGATTTGAAATCCCCGAAGTCTGGAGAGTCAAAGAGATAGAGTAAATTTCAACTGTTAGATATAGAGGGATACGTGGTGATGGATCATGAGCTCCAGAGAAATCACTTCGAGAAGTTTAAGTTTGATATTTGAAATCCCCGAAGCCCGGAGAGCCGAAGAGTCAAAGTAAATCTTGATCATCTAATCATCCGAAATAGATCTCAGTCATCACATCATCCAGAGTAAATATCAAGCATCAGATCATCCAAAGTGGATCTGGACCATCTGATCCAGAAGAGACATGGTGTAAATCTGTGGACTCCAACTAAAGTCTTGAATTAAGCCTCAATTGTGTGATTCAAGGACATGTTGTAGACTACGTTGGCAATTACATGTGGCAGACCATGTCATCAAGGGCATGTGGTAGACCATGCCAGCAAGGACATGTGGCAGACCATGTCATCGAATGACATGTGGCAACCACTCAACCTGTGTCAGGTCAACAGGTGATGTGTGTAATGTTACATCAATCCGAGAGATTTACTTCAGGATTTTCACCAATAACAAATGACAAAAGCTCTAAAGTCCCGAAGGCCAAAGTTGCGAAGGGTCAAAGTGTCGAAGTCGCAAAGAGTCGAAGTGATGCAGAACCCCTACCTTAGTAGGGTCTACTGACCACCCGGTCTCTGGATCATTCTTCTCATGAGCCGAATTAGCTCTTTTGAGCTCTTGCTAGAACCCTTTGAACAAATCCATAGTTCCCCCTTTTCTCATCTGGCACAGGCCTTCAACAAAATCTGTGCGCATGCCCTTTCTCTTGGTGCTCTTCTATCTGTTCTGAACCGACATACCTTTCAGGGTTTTAGGGGTTTCGGTGTTTTTGTGAATGAATCCTCCCCAATTCCTTGTCCTCTTGGACTTCCAGTCTCCGAAACACCGAAATGACCTGGTGCCTATTTATTTTTGGGATTTCACGTTTCACAAAATCGAGATGCAAGGGGATGTCTCTACTCCTTGGAGTCCCTGGTTGTCGAAAAGCCAAAACGCTGAAATGCTGAAATGCTGAAATGACGTGGCGTTCAATCAACGACTCATGAAAATACCTATGATCGAAGGCTCACGGCGAATTGCGACTTCACTATTTTGCGATTTGGGGTTCTGAAGGACAAGAGCCTCTATCCTTCCACCTCCCGGTACCCGAAGTCCCGAAATGAACGTCGAGAAACTCTTTCCGCTAACCTCCTCACAGCCCTACTTGATCCAACAGCCTGCGGGGTTTCGGTGTTCCCCCTCGAGGGTTCTCCACCGTCCGTTCGGATTTCTAAACTCTCCTCCTGGATTTGTGCAGGTTAAATCCTGCGCTCCTCCCTTCAATCAGATGGTCTATGGGGATTTCCACCTCAATCAAACGCTCAATGATGTTCCTCCTCCCGAGCTTTTACTCGATTTCGATTTAGGGGATTTCTAAGTCTGCGAAGACTCAACCTTCGCTCCTTTCAGGGAATGGTTTCTTAGATCCTGATAACACTTTCTGAAGCATTATTCCTCCTGAGCTTTGTCTGGTTCAGACTCTGGCTCCTGCGCACTCCTTGCGTCTGAGGGAGTTCGATAGCTCAGATTCATGGTGTCTTCTCTCTGGGTCGATGCACACCTTGCAGAGCTCCTGATGAAGAGAAAAAAATTCCACAACATTCCTCCCTAGCTCGATGCACACCTTGCAGAGCTCCAGATGAAGAGAAACAATTGAAACTACCAAAATCTCACAGTTCCATTTACTCGTTTATAAAACAGAAAATAACAGGAAAATACACACAGTCCAAGCTCAACACATTTGGATCAATTTTCCATTCTGTTATATTCACAAGTTCCAAATGGCTACAAATTACATTCAAAATTACAGTAACTCAAAAGCATTTTTTCTCCTACTACTCGAAGTTCTCTCTTATGGCTAATTTTTCTCTGTATTTCAGCTCTCCCTCTCACTGGGTGTGTAAACTTCTTCATAACTCAAAGACAGTTCTAGGGTTTCCCTCGGCTACTTTCCTACTCTAAAATTCATCATACACTATCTAAGTCCAGTCGCATTCTAGAGCCGAAGTGTAAACTCCTGCTTTGTTTACAATTTCAAAAACTTTCTCTACAGGGTAAAATTCGGCACTGGTTCAAGCATGCCTCAAAAAGTGAATTCTGGTGCTAAGTGGAGGCGGATCCCAAAATCCATTGTAGCCACCCATGTCGAAGTTCTGGAAGAACTCGCATGTGTTGAATGTTCCCGCCTCTATGCGCTTGACACGATGCTCCTGCATCGTACTCCCCTTGACAAAAATTCATGGACTCTTGTCCATGAGCTCCTCGACTAATTTTCCCTACTTTTGGATAGCAACTTCATTTTCACAACTGACATTTTTGATTGGGTTTCCCTTCCATTTGACAAGATACTCAAAATAAGTCTTCCTCCTGGTCTTCTTGCCAATCCTCTGATCAACAATTTTCTCCATCTACGGCTTTTCTGCTACAGGCATCTGTTTCTCCCACTGAATCTTTCTTTGATCTTTTGATCCTTCTGTGTCGTCTTTCCTATAAGGATATAGGTCTGAAACGTTGAATATGGGTGAAATTCCCACACCATCTGGTAGTTCGATCTCATAGGAATTTGCATCAAACTTCCTCAAGATCTTATAGGGTCCTATCTTCTTCATCTTCAATTTGTTATATGTTCCCCTAGGGAACCTTTCCTTCCTGAGATGTGCCAAAACCTGATATCTCGCTTCAAGTCAAAGTTCCCTGCGATGCTGATCAGCTCTGTGTTTGTATTTCTGATTAGAACTCTGTAATTGTTCTTTGACCCAACCATGGAGTCTCTGCATCTCAGCAGCAAAATCCTCTGCTCCGACGATTCTGATCTCTCCCTGTTCCAAGTCCCTTAACTTAGACACTCCCCTAGGTTGCATCCCATAGAGTATTTAGAATGGGCTCCTTCCATTTCTTCTGCTTGGTGAGTCATTGTATGTAAATTCTTCTTGTGGCAGAATCTGATCCCATTGGTTATGGTGTTAAGTAACTAGGCTTCTCAATATGTTTCCCAAACTTCTATTTACCACTTCAATATACCCATCTATCTGAGGGTGATAAGTTGAGCTGAAGGAAAAATCTGTCCCCATATTCTTCCAAAACGTCCTCCAAAAGTGGCCAACAAATTTTGTGTCTATGTCTGAGACAATGCTCCTAGGTAGGCCATGAAGTCTCACAACTTCTCTGAAAAACAGATTTGCAACATGTGTTGCATCACTGGTCTTCTAACATGGGATGAAATGTGCCATATTTGAAAATCCATCCACTACCACAAATATGGAGTCAAATCCCCTTTGTGTTCTCGACAATCCCAACACAAAATCCATTTTTATTGCATCCCAAGGCCTCTCTGGTATTGACAATGGTTGATACAATCCAGTGTTCTGTCTTTTCCCCTTTGCATGTTGGAAGATTCTACATCTGTTCACCAACTTTATCAAATCTGTTCTCATACCTGGCCAATAGTATGAGTTTCTCAACTGTGCAAACTTTTTATCATGGCCAAAGTGTCCAACCAATCCTCCACTATGCTTCTCCTTCAGAAGATTATCCCTCATTGAGCATCTTGGTATGCACAATTGATTTCCTCTGAACAACAATCCTTCCTGAACCATATACCCTATCCACTGACTTCTATCTCTTAGTATAGGGCTTGTACATGCTTCATAGGCCTCCTTTAAATCTGTATGATCACCATACATATCCTTAAGGTGTTCAAACCCCAAGGTCTCCACCTGGAATTCCTCCAGAATTAAACATCTCCTGCTTAACGCATCAACAACCTTGTTAGTATTCCCAGCAATATGTTTTATGACAAAAGTAAAATTTTGCATAAATTCAACCCATTTTGCATGTCTCTGATTCAATTTTTCTTGTCGGGTTATGAATTTTAAAGCTTGGCTATTGCTTTACAAGACAAACTCTTGCGGGACAAGATAATGCCTCCATTTCTTCAATGCTTGAATTATGGCATAGAACTCCTTGTCATATGTGGAGTATTTCCTCTTAGTCTCATTCAAATTCTTGCTAAAATAGGCAACAGGTCAATTGTCCTGACTAAGAACTTCATCCATTGCAACTCCACTTGCATCACATCTTACTTGAAATGTCTTTTCGAAATTCAGCAAGACCAGAATTAGTCATTTTGATATCTTCTCCTTCGGTATATTGAAGCTCTTTTCAGCCTCCTCTGTCCATTTAAAATACTTGTGTCACTTCTTCACTGTATCCATCATTGGTGCACAAATTCCACTGAAGTCTCTAATGAAATTTTTGTAGAAACTTGCTAAACCATGAAATCTCCTTACCTCGAACATGCTCCTTTGTGACGACCATTCTCTGATCGCTTTCACCTTCTCTGGATCCATCTTCAGTTCATTCAAAGAGATCACGAAACCCAAATAAATGAGTTATGTCTTCATAAAAGAGGATTTCTTCAAATTGATTAGCAGCTTCTCCTGTTGTAAACTTCTCATTACTAGTGTTAGGTGCCTCAAATGCTTCTCTTTAGTCCTACTAAATACTAGTATATCGTCCAGATATACAACCACGAATTTGCCAATGAAATCTTTTAGAATTTTGTTCATCAGCCTCATAAAAGTGCTTCAAGCATTCGTTAAGCCAAATGGAATAACTGGCCACTCATACAGACCTTCATTTGTCTTAAAGGTTGTTTTCCATTCATCACCTTCTCTCATCCTGATCTGGTGATATCCACCTTTTAGATCTATTTTATAAAAGAAATTTTCTCCACTTAAGAAATCCATTAAATCATCCAGTCTTGGTAAAGGAAATCTATACCTGATGGTGATCTTGTTGATGGCTCTCGAGTCTGGGCACATTCTCCATCCTCCATCTTTCTTTGGGCTTAACACAATTGGTACTGTGCATGGGCCCAAACTTTCTCTAATTAAACCCTTATCCACCAACTCTTGGACTTGGTTCTTCACCTCCTCATTTTCTCGAGGTGTTAATCTGTACACTGCCTTGTTTGGCAAGCTTGCTCCTAGTATCAAGTCGATATGATGACTGATACTCCTGATGGGTGGAAACCAGTTTGGCAGCTCATCCACCACTATATCAACAAAATTATCTAGCAGCTCCTGAACTTCTTCAGGTAGATCATTCACTGATGTACTTGTAAGGATGACTCTGGGCTTCCTCACCATAATGAATTGCATCTCCTCTTCTTCCTTGACTTCTTTCAAGAATTCCTTCCCGCTCATGAGAAGTATGCTTGTGCTGGTTTCCTCTTTCGCTCTCTTCTCCTCCATTGGTAGCAACATATGCATCCTATCATTCTTTTCCAATGTATATATATTTTTTCTCCCATCATGAATGACATTTTTGTCAAACTGCCATGGTCTTCCCAAAAAAATGTGACATACGTCCATGGGAATTACATCACAAAGGATTTTATCTTTATATCCTCCTATTTTAATTTCAACCAGGCATTGTTTAGCAATCATTACCTGGTGTCCTTTTTGCAACCACGAGACTTTGTATGGCCTTGGATGTGCAGTTGTCTTCATCTCCAATTTCTCCACCATCTCTGTGGATACTAGGTTGTCAGTGCTCCCACTGTCAATGATCA
>JASDQU010361721.1:0-12086 GCA_032191745.1 Picea mariana | reverse complement strand
AGGAGGGTGGGTGGTGGGGGTGTATATGTGTGTTTATCTCGCTATATCTTTTCTTTGGTGAGGTTGTTTCATTTACATTACAAAGGGAAGAAGGACTAGTTTGAGTGGCATCTAGAAAGCGTGGGTTCAATGCTTAGTTGGGGTCTTACTTGACAAAATTGTTTAGCAACTTTGTTAAAACATGGGACTTGAACTAAAAGTCAAGGCTATTATGTCAAGGTTATTATATTTGAGAGTAAATCCTTGTATTCATTGAAATTATTTGAGAACATGCACTTGTATTCATTGGGATTGGGATTGTTTCATTAGGGTACTTGGGGATATTCAATTTGCTTTACTTTATTCCTTGGATTACAAATACTAAAGTTAAACAAATTTTATAGATATTGAATTTCAAATGATTCAACATAATTTTAAATTACTTTGAAGAGATAACCCTACTTGGTACATAATTTACAACCCACTGGCATAAAAAATGGCCATTGCTTCAAATGTTTTAGGAGGTGCATAGTGCTCATGGAAATTCTTGGGCACAATTTTATGTGGGTTAACCTAATTTTTTGAATATTTTTTTTTCTCATGGTTGTGTCAACTTTTGAATATTCCTTGTTTTTATAGTTTTAGTAAGGTTTTTGGCTAGTTGCTGTAATACCCCTAGGACAAACCTCAATTGAAAATGTACATATAGGTTGGTGAGCCATGATATTTTGGGCCAGAGTGCCTTTGTAAATATGTTTTGAGGCCAGAGTGCCTGTGTGATTCTTAGGTCGGAGAATCCTAGATGCTAAAAGGCCATCAAGCCTATCATTGTAATATGTAATCACACTCAGATATTAATAAAAATACATCATTGTTGTAGACCAACTAGACAAAAGAGTATGGGAGTTTAGAACTCCACTAGAGGGAAGGGGGGCTAAGGGTATAGGAAGAGGGGCTAAGCCAAGGAAATATTATAAGAATGAGTCCTAAAGTCTAGTTTATGGGATATATTCATACCTATCCTAAGTTACTAAGTGGGAGGAGCGTATCACCATGTGGATCCCATGTAGTTCCCAACATGACAAGTGTCAAGTTGGGAACATGCATATAAAAAGTAAGAACTTAGTACATTTTCCATCATTCACTCGTCATTCTGATGATCATTCTCACCTTGACTCTTAATATCCATACTCTCCCAACCATCCATCTCCATACCTGTACTTGGAAATATTTGGGAATATTTGGGAGATGTTGGTAACTAGTAAACCAAGATCATTTGCACTGAAGAAGCAGGTTGTCAAGCCCGTGTTTGTTTGAAGAAGTGGGTTTTTCAGGCCTGTGAGCATTCTCTTTGGGTGAGAGAGCTAATGGGATTTTTTTTTCCCTGTGCGCTAGGCAATAGATACAAAGCTCTAAGACTTTTTGTCCGACGTATTGTTGAAGCCCTAGAAGGGAAGTGGGACAACCGAAGGACTGTTGAGCAGAGAAGGGGTACACTTCCTAGGGTGGGATATGTTGTGGGAAATGAGAGGTTGTAGGATAGTTATAGTAGTTGGCACTGTGACTTGAGATTTATTGTGTTGGATAGACCTTAGTCTAGCTTAGGAAGCCTTCCCTAGTGGAGTTTCTAGCCTCAACTCGGGGATGACCTATTGCTGAGAATTTATGAGAAGCAGATTCTATGGATTGGAGGAACGTCTGAGATCTACACGCAATTGATGAATTATTAAAAAGCTAAGTGTTATTTTTATTTGTTTTTCATGCTTTTACTGTATGGATACTTATATGAATTCTGTATGTTTCATTATACCTTTTTACGCATAAATTGTATGTTGTTTTCATTGCATAATTGTTGCATAAGGAGAGCATGTTAGTAACTAAATGGTATCAGAGACGAAAATTTTATTATGGCATGGCCCGACTTGGGGCTAGAAATTCTACAAGGTGGTATCATAGAAAAAAGAATAGAGGTAATGGGACTTAGCTAAGTGGCTGAGTACACTACAATGTGATATTAGAGACACAGGTTCAGTACTGAGCTTGCATGGGCCAACTAGCAAAACGTTGAAGATAGAAATTGCAGAAATTTAATTTTTAGAGAATGTCTCTGATATGTTTGACGAAATTGCGGCAGTGGAATTGGGGGAAATTTCACGAGTAAATGGAGGAAATTTAGCTAGGGATTAGAAATCCCCAAATTTTAATTGCAATCTGAAAAAATTCAGGCCTGTAGATGGTCGAATTTCAAAGTTATAGATTTAGTCATGGCGGAATTGGTAAGAGTCCCTAATCCCTGAATCGAATTGAGGAAAATTCACACCCAAAATTGTTAACCAACCGCGCATAGGGATAATTGGATGTTGCAAATGTTTATTCGGGCATTTTCGAGCCTATAATTGGTCGAATTATAGAGTTGCAGAGAACCCATGGTGAAATTGGGCAAAATTGGGAAAAAACCCAAATTTTATGTAGTGAACTTATGGAGAAATTCGACGTGGGAGGATCAAATTTTGAGTGAAGAGGTTGAAGTGATGTTTATGGGGATGAAATGGGCCGTATTGAGCCTAATATCAAATATTCAATGGCAACTGAAGAAACAATTACGAATTGGGCATTTTCTTTAGAAAATTTGGGAATTGTTTCGTATGCTAACATCAACATGACATGGGGTCACGTATCAGCTGACGTGGCAGAGGTGACATGGAATACCACAGGGGCAGGTCCACAATGGCATACCACAAGGCAGTGTGGCAGGTGTGGTAGCGTAGCAGGTGACATGCAACCACGGTGACAGGCGAAATTATGGCCACAACCGCGGTGAGATTTCAAGAATTGACCAAGTAAAAGAATGGATCGATCAAATGGAGGGGATTGGAGTATGTATGGAGGAAGCATGAAATTACCGCGGCCCGCAGTGAAGTTTAAAAATTTGACTAAGTGTCAAGACATCACAGAGCGTGGTGAATTATATGAATTTGTCCAAGGAATCAGTTGGACGGACGGAGCCGCGGATATGGACAAGTGAATTGGGAAAATAACTTAGACCGTGGTGAAATGATTGGAAGAAATTCTAAGTATGGGTGCGAAATGAAGGTGGCAGAATGCGAGGGTGCATTTCATAAGCCACATAAAAATAACAAGAATAGAGAATGGGTTATGAACCTGCGGCAAACTTAAGAAATTTCTAAGTATGAGTGAAATGTTTTAATGATTGAGATTGAATCAGAGTCCAAATTAGACATTTGTTGAGTATCAGGGTCATGTTGAGTGTTTCGATGCCCAACGATAATAGACCAATGGTCCCGATTAAATCCGAAGGAATGATCGAACGATCGTTGAGCATTGAAGCTATGTTGCATGTGCTAATGAATATCCTTTACTAGATGATATTCCTTTCCTTGATATTTCCATCAATAACCTTCTACTCAAGAACTCACGATTGAGTAAGAGAATAGTCTTTGGAATGGTCTTGGACAAAGGAGTCCATGTATTCACTTAGAAATGTAAATGGGGCAGTAAAATTCACAAGAAATCAGAAATGATATTTCTGGTGCATTTAAAGGGCAAAGTGATGTATAAAATGATAGATTTGTCAAATTATCACGGTCTCACAAATTCTATTGCATGCACATTTTGCAAAACCAAGGGCACAAATATAACCAAGTAGAATTCAAAAGAGAGGTCGGAGACCAGAGGCAGATAAGATGCTTAGAGAACTTACAACTATGAAGATGAAGTCAAGGGGTTGGGTGTGAGCATGGGTAATGCAAGGACATAATCCAATGGGCACAGAGAAGGAAAAGAGGAGAGCATGAATTTAGTGGAGATTATTAAGAGTATGCAAAGAAATGTGCAAAGATATAAGGCTGATAATGAGAGACTTATGACAGTTAAGGAGTAGCAAGATGGCTTCAACATCAAGATGTTGCAAAGCTTGGATATAATAGAATAGAAAATGGTTAAGGAGATAGAATCAAGCAAGTCCAGGAGTCATATATATCCTACCAGAAGGAAAGAATCTAGAAGTGCGGGTAGACATCATCACTCACCAAGGAACTCAACTAGAAGGACATACAACAATCCAAGTATATCTCCCGTCAGAAAGAATAAGAGGAGGTTTGGGGTGGATGAACTACAAGGAGAAATGAATAAGATTAAACCTCCTACCTTTGATGGCGAGCAAAAGAAAGATGAAGACGCAAAAACTTGGTTTTTGGGGATGAGGAGATACTTTCAGTTGGACAATTATTCCTCACAGGYAGAAGGAATAATTTCCATTTAATAGTTGAAGGGAAAAGCATCAATGTGGTGGGACCAACTTGTGCAATTACAACACATTGATGAGAAGAAGATCACTTGGAGGCAGTTCAAGAAGYACTTTMAGAAGAAATACTTGACCAAGCGTTATTATGATAGGAAGATGAAGGAGTTCTTTGAACTCAAGCTTGGGAGTATGACCATGGATGAKTATGAAAAAATATTTTTAGAACTATTGAAGTATGTTGACTTCATAAAAAATGAATAGGTCAAGATTCAAAGGTTCCTGAGTGGGATGCCATCAATATTCAATGAAAAGATACAGTATGATGATCCCAAGATGTTGGATGAAGCAATAAGGAGGGCCAAGTGTCTCTATGATCAACATAGAGGAAGAYCAAACTTCCACAAGGCTTGGAAAGATAAGAAGAAGGGTGGTATGGAGCAAAGGAAGAAGGGGGAAAAGCCACCATTCTTCAGAAATAATTCTCAGGGGCAAGCAAATMAAAAAGAGCMTAGAATTTCAKAAACAATGGGAAAAAGACCAAGGCAAGAACCTATGAAATGTTGTGGTTGTAATGGAGATCACTTGTACATATATTGTCCTCATGGAGGTGAAAAAGTGAGGATTGTTCACAATGTACTGTGGGATGATACAGTTGAGGACATGGGCAGAAGCATGCCAAGGATCTATGCAACCCTGGACAACAAGCAAGTTGAATTTCAATCTCATATGATTGAAGTGGAAGGTGACATTAATGAACATCCTATTGCTATTTTGATTGATTCAGGAGCTAGTCATAGTTATATAGATCCTAAGATGGTGGAAATATTTCATTTTCCAAGAAGAAAACTTGGGAAATCTTGGTTGGTACAACTAGTCACTAGAGTTAAAAGAAGAATTAATGATATGGTTAAGGAGTGTCCAATGGACATGAATGGGTTGAACACAAAGGTAGATTTGAATATCATACATTTGGGTTCATATGTTTGTCTAATTGGTATCGACTGGTTGGACGAGCATCATGTTGTCCTAGACTATTATAATAAGGAAATTACTTGCTTGGATGAGGAATGGAACTCAAGAACAGTTCAAGGTATTCCAAGGGTAGTAACTATCACAGAAGTTTCAACCTTGCAACTGAAGAAAAGCCTCAAGAAAGGGTGCCAAATTTATGCAGCTCATATGGAGGAGGAAACCAAGGATAAAGTGCCAAATATTGAAGACTATGATGTCCTAAAAGAGTTTGAAGATATATTTAAAGAGATACTAGGGTTTCCACCAAAGAGAGATTGATTTCTCTATTAATTTGATGCCTGGAGCAACCTTAGTGTCGAAGACTCCTTATAGGATGAGTACACCATAGCTAAAGGAATTGAAAATGCAACTTGAAGAGATTTTGAAGAAGGGGTATATATGCCCAAGAGTGTCACCTTGGGGTGCCTTAGTATTATTTGTGAAAAATAAGGATGGGACCTTGAGGCTTTGAATTGACTTCAGGCGGCTAAATAAGGCGACTATGAAGAACACGTATCTTTTTCCAACGATAGATGATCCTTTTGATAAATTAAAAGATGCCAAGATATTCTCCAATATTGACCTCAGATCAGGCTATCATTGGGTGAGAATTAAAGAAGAAGACATCGACAAGATAACCTTCAGAACGACGTATGACCATTATGAGTTTACAGTGGTTCCATTTGTGTTGTCAAATTCACCAACTGTCTTTATGTGTTTGATGAGTGATATTTTCAGAAATTATTTGAATAAGTTTATCATTGTCTTCTTGGATGACATTCTTCTCTACTCTAATATTGAAGAAGAGCATGAGCAACACTCAAGGATGGTGCTACAAGTATTGAGGGAGAATCAACTATATGCAAAGTTGAGCAAGTGTTCATTCTACCAAAGATAGATACATTATTTGGGCCATAGCATTTCAGAGGAAGGAATAGCAGTGGATTTGAAAAATATAAGATCCATTGAGGGATGGCCAATGACAAGAAATGTAGCTGAGGTGAGATCATTCATGGGGCTAGAAAGATATTATAGATTATTTATTGAGGGATTTTCAAAGATTGCACACCCAATTACTTTTTTGCAAAAGAAGGGTGTGAGGTTTGACTGGACTGTTGATTGTGAAAGAAGTTTTCAATACTTGAAGAACTTATTGACAAGTGCAACAATCTTGAGGATTGTTGACCCAAATGAAGATTTTGTTGTGTGCATTGATGCATGCAAGGAAGGACTTGGTGGAGTCCTTAGTCAAAATGGGCATGTGATATGTTATGAATCAAGGAAGTTAAAAGAGCATGAGAGACACTATGCCACTCATGATTTAGAATTGGCGGCCATAGTATATGCCTTGAATATGTGGAGGCACGACCTCATGGGAAAAATATTTGGGCTAAGGATAGACCATAGTGGTCTGAATAATTTATTTGGATAACCAACTTTGAATGCCGGGCAAAGTATATGGGTGGAACTCCTCGGTGAATATGACTTCAAGATAAAGCATATCAAAGGAAAAGAGAACAAGGTGGCTGACGCACTTAGCAGAAGGGTGCATGGGATGTATGCTACAACCATTCGCATGTACAAATCTGATTTTAAAGATAAAATTTTAGAAGCTGCAAAATCCGATTAGCACTATATGGAAACAAAAGAAAAATTATAGCAAGGTAATAATCAACAAAAAATTCAAGATTTTGAGAAAAAGGAGGATGGAATCCTCACGTACAGGGGAAGATTTTATGTGCCTAATTATCAGGTGTTGAAAAATCTGGTACTGAGAGAGATGGATAATGTGCCTTATGTTGGGCACCTAGGTTACCAAAAAACTATTGCAGCTGTCAAGAGCCAATATTTCTGGCCAGGTATGAAGAAAGAGGTCATCGATTATATAGTCAAATGTCTTGAATGTCAGAAAGTAAAGGCCAAACACATACATCTAGCTAGTTTGCTACAACCATTGCCCATTCCTAAGTGGAAATGGGAAGTTGTAACAATTGATTTCATCACTAAGCTTCCCAAAATAGTAAAGCAACATGACTTCATCATGGTGGTGGTGGATAAGTTCACTAAATATGTTCATTTTATTCCAGTGAAGCTAACTCACAAGGTAGCTAACATTGCAGATATCTATGTGAAGGGAATTTCCAAGCTTCATGGTGTGCCTAAGGAAATTGTTTTTGATAGAGATCCCAAGTTTACATCAAACTTTTGGAAGGGATTATTCAAAGGATTTGGGACAAATCTAAACTTTAGCACAACCTATCATCCAAAATCAGATGGGAAAACATAGAGGGTCAATCCAGTAATTGAAGATATGCTAAGGATGTATGTGATGAATAAACCATCAAAATGAGAAGATTACATACACTTAGTTGAGTTTGCTTATAATAATGGGTATCAAACATATTTGAAGGTGATCCCCTTTGAAACATTATATGGCAGAAAGTGCAATACCCTAGTAAGATGGGACAACCCAATAGATAGAGCAATGGTTGGGCCATAAATGCTCAGGGAAATGGAGGAGAAAATGGTGAAAATAAAAAAGAATTTAAAGGCTTCCCAAGACAAGCAGAAATGTTATGCAAATAAGAGTAGAACTCACAAAGAGTTTAAAGTGGGGGACCATGTGTTCTTAAAAGTAAAGGTCAAGAGAAGCTCCCTGAAGTTGGGAAACTATTCAAATCTTGCAGCAAGATATTGTGGACCATTTGAAATCCTAGAGAGTATTGGTCATGTTCCATACATGCTTGCACTTCCTGCATGCATGTGCATTCATAATGTATTCCACATGTCTTTTCTTAAAAAGTATGTTCTCGATGCTAATCATATAATTGATTGGAATGTGATTCAGGTGGAGCAAGAAGGAGACTTCCGAGTTCAGTCGATGTGCATATTAGATCGAAAATTAAAGTTTGTTCGAAATTGAGCAATAGGACTGGTAAAGGTCCAGTAGACATGTTATTTTTCTAAAGATGCAACATGGGAGCATGAATATGCCATGGGGGAGGAGTACCCGCATCTTTTTGAATATTTTTTAAGATTTTGATTGTACATGTGTATAAAACACATTGAGGACGATGCATAGATAAGGGGGAGGGGAATGTAATACCCCTAGGCCGAAACCCAATTGAAAATTCACATATAGGTTGGTGAGCCAAGATATTTTGGGCCATAGTGCCTTTATAAATATGCTTTGAGGCCATAGTGCCTACGTGATTCTTAGGCCAGAGAAGCCTAGATGCTAAAAGGCCAATGTGCCTATCATTGTAATATGTAATCACATTCGGATATTAATAAAAATACATCATTGTTGCAGACCAACCAGACAAAAGAGTATGGGGGGCTATAACTCCACTAGAGGGAAGGGGGACTAAGGGTCTAAGAAGAGGGGCTAAGCCAAGGAAATATTATAAGAATATTTCCTAAAGTCTAGTTTATGGGATATATTCATACCTATCATAAGTTCCTAAGTGGGAGGAACGTATCACCATGTGGAGCTCATGTAGTTCCCAACATGACAAGTTTCATTTTTGGAACATGCATATAAAAAGTAATAACTTAATACATTTTTCATCATCCACTCATCATTCTCACCTTGACTCTTACTATCCATACTCTCCTAGCCATCCATCTTCGTACCTGTACCTAGGAATATTTGGGAGTTGTTGGTAGCCAGTGAATCAAGATCATTTAAGCCGAAGAAGTAGGTTGTCAGGCCCATGTGCGTTTGAAGAAGCGGATTTTCAGGCATGTGATCATTTTCTCTAGTGATAGAACTACTAGGAATTGTTTTTCCTTGTGCGTTGGGAAATAGCTAGAGAGCTCTAAGACTTTCTATCCAACCTGTTGTTGAATCCCCATAAGGGAAGTGGGACAGCCAAAGGATTGTTGAGCAGATAAGGGGTACACTTCCTAGGGTGGGACAAGCTGTGGGAAATGAGAGGCTATAGGCTATTTGCAACAGTTGGCAACTTGACCTGATATTTATCATGCAAGATAAACCTTAGTTTGGATTAGGAATCCTTCCCTGGTGAAGTTTCTAGTCTCAACTCAGGGGTGACCTATTGCTGAAAGTTTATGAGAAGCAAAGCCTATGGCTAGGAGGAACGCCTGAGGTTTGCACACAACTGGTGAATTTTTAAAAGGATAAGTGTTATTTTTATATGTGTTTCATGCTTTTACTGTATGAATACTTATATGAATTATGTATGTTTTATTATACTTGTTTATGCATGAATTGTATGTTATTTGCATTGCATAAGTAGAGCATGTTATTGACTAAATGATCTCAAATTTTTATTTTTTTATTATAGCATGTCCCAACGAGGGGCTGTAAATGCTACAAGGTGGTATCAGAGTAAAAATAATAGAGGTAACGAGACTCAACTAGGTGGCTGGATACACTACAATTGTCATTCTTTGATTTGGTTAGTGTTTCTTTGAATTGAAAAATATAAAAATTTAGTGAGAGAATGTTGTTTATGATTTTAAGGAATGAAGAATAGGCTTATTAAGATTGGACCGATTGGTGATGAAGTATGTAAATGTTGAACTTTATCGGTTTATTATATTAATTCTAGTAATTGTTAATTGAATAAGGTGACTGTGAAGAACAAGTATCATTTTCCAAGGATAGATGATCTTTTTGATAAGTTAAAAGATGCCAAGACATTCTCCAAGATTGACCTCATATTAGGCTATCATCAGGTGAGAATTAAAGAAGAAGATATTGACAAGACGACCTTCAGAACGAGGTATGACCATTATGAGTTTACAATGGTGCCATTTGGGTTATCAAATTCACCAATTGCCTTTATGTGTTTGATGAATGGTACTTTCAGAAATTATTTGGATAAGTTTGTCATTGTATTCTTCGATGACATTCTTCTCTACTCTAATATTGAAGAAGATCATGAGCAACACTTGAGGATGGTGCTACAAGTATTGAGGGAGCATCAATTGTATGCAAAGTTGAGCAAGTGCTCATTCCACAAAAGACAAATACATTATTTAGGCCATATCATTTCAGAGGAAGGAATAACAATGGATCTAGAATATATAAGAGTCATTGAGGGATGGCTAGTTGCAAGGAATGTAGCTGAGGTGAGGTCATTCATGGGGATAACAAGATATTATAGAAGATTTATTGAGGGATTTCCAAAGATTGCACAACCAATTACTTTTTTGCAAAAGAAGGGTGTGAGGTTTGAATGGACTGTTGATCATGAAAGAAGTTTTCATCACTTGAAGAACTTATTGGCAAGTGCACCAATCTTAAGGATTGCTGACCCAAATGAAGATTTTGTTGTGTGCATTGATGCATGCAAGGAAGGACTTGGTGGAGTCCTTAGTCAAAATGGGCACGTGATATGCTATGAATCAAGGAAGTCAAAAGAGCATGAGAGACACTATGGCACTCATGATTTAGAATTGGCAACCATAGTACATTCCTTGAATATGTGGAGGCACTACTTCATGGGAAAAATATTTGAGCTAAGGACAGACCATAGTGGTCTGAAATATTTATTTGGACAACCAACTTTGAATGCGATAAAAAGTAGATGGGTGGAACACCTCAGTGAATATGACTTTGAGATAAAGCATATCAAAGGAAGAGAGAAAAAGGTGGTTGATGCACTCAGCAGAAGGGTGCATGAGATGCATGCTACAACCATTCACATGTACAAATCTGATTTGAAAGACAAAATTTTAGAAGATGCAAAATCCGATTAGCACTATATGGGAACAAAAGAAAAATTATAGCAAGGTAATAATCAACAGAAAATATAATATTATGAGCAAGAGGAGGATGGAATCCTCATGTACAGGGGCATATTTTATGTGCCTAATTCTCAGGAGTTGAAAAATATGGTGCTGAGAGAGATGCATAATGTGCCTTATGTTGGGCACTTAGGTTACCAAAAAACTATTGCATTTGTCAAGAGCCAATATTTCTGGCGTGGTATGAAGAAAGAGGTGGTCGATTATATAGCCATATGTCTTGAATGTCAGAAAGTAAAGGTCGAGCACATACATCTAGCTGGTTTGCTACAACCATTGCCCATTCCTGAGTGGAAATGGAAAGTTGTAACAATTGATTTCATCACTAAGCTGTCCAAAACAATAAAGCAACATGACTCCATGGTGGTGGTGGTGGATAATATCACTAAAGTTGTTCATTTTATTCTAGTGAAGCTAACTCACGAGGCAACTAACATTGCAGATATCTATATGAGAGGAATTGTTAGGCTTCATGGTGTGCCTAAGGCAATTGTTTCTGATAGAGATCTCAAGTTTATATCAAACTTTTGGAAGGGATTATTCAAAGGATTTTGGACAAATATGAACTTTAGCACAACCTATCATCCATATTCATATGGGTAAACAAAGAGGGTCAATCAAGTAATTGAAGATATGATAAGGATGTATGTGATGTATAAACTATAAAAACGAGAAGAATACCTACACTTAGTTGAGTTTTCTTATAATAATGGGTATCAAACATCTTTGAAGATGATCCCATTTGAAGCATTATATGGCAGAAAGTGCACTACCCTAGTAAGTTGGGACAACCCAACATAAAAAGCAGTGGTTGGACCATAATTTCTCAGGGAAATGGAGGAGAAAATGGTGAAGATAAAAAAGAATTTAAAGGCTTCCCAAGACAAGAAGAGAAGTAATGAAAATAAGAGTAGAAATCACAAAGAGTTTAAAGTGGGGGACCATGTGTTCTTAAAAGTAAAGGCCAAGAGAAGTTCCCTAAAGTTGGAAAACTATTCAAAGCTTGCAGCAATATATTGTGGACCATTTGAAATCTTGGAGAGGATTGGTCATG
>JASDQU010361719.1:0-11746 GCA_032191745.1 Picea mariana | reverse complement strand
AAAAAAAAAAAGAACGATCAATAGAAGGTACATATCTTGCATCCGCCGCATACACAAGACTGATAAAGACACAGAAGGTAAACATTGGGATGACACATAATCTCAAGTTTATGCAGATATGGGATTACTGGAGTGATGAAACTATAGATAATATTCCAGACTTACTGCGAGAATATCACGAGCTATTCCCAGCTACATTTTTGGAGATGAGGGGCATAGATGGGGAATCAAGAGAGATGAAGATTTTGTTGAAACCAGGTGTAAGCCAGTGCGACGGAGACCTTACAGGTTAAATATAAAGTACAAGGAGATGGTGAAATATGAAATAGACAGAATGTTGGATGTAGGAATCATTGAACCCGTGGAGGAATCAGAGTGGATTAGTCCAATGGTAGTGCAAGACAAGAAGATGGGAGGAATCAAGATTTGTGTGGATCTCTGGAAGCTGAATGACACATGTTTACATGACCCATTTCCAACAACATTCACAGATGTGATATTGGAGAATGTAGGAGGCCAATATACTTACTCATTCACAGATGGATTCTATGGGTATCATCAGATAAAAATTGTGATGGAGGATCGGTACAAGACTACTTCTATGATAGAGTGGGGAAGTTATCAATATACAGTAATTCCCTTTGGGCTGAAGAATGCCCCTGTAATGTTTTTGGGAGTTGTGGTTGCAACGTTCAAGTAATTTATTTATAAGTTCCTTGAAGTCCACTTGGATGATTGAACTATGTTTATCTTATTGAAGGATCACATAGAAGTACTCAAACTGATGTTGGAAAGGTGTAGACATTGTTATATTTCACTAAACTTGAAGAGGTGTATTATTTTTGCATGATTTGGAATTTTGTTGGGCCATGTATTCTGCAAGTAGGCATTACTGGTCGATCTAGCCAAGATTATAGTAATTCTAGATTTAGAACCACCTACATCAGTCAAACAACTAATGGAAACTATGGGTCACACAATATATTACAGGAAGTTCATCAAAGGCTATGTGTATATCAAAAAACCTATGAAAAGGTTGTTGAATAAGGAGGCAAAGCTCCAGTGGAACGAGGAATGTCAAAAGGGTTTGGATTCATTAAAGAAAAAACTAGTGACAACATTGATTTTGATCTTTCCAGATTTGGGCAAGGAGTTCCATGTTCATGTAGATGCATCGTCGATAACTTTGGGAAATTTAGAAGATGCAGGAAATTTAGATGACAATTTCCCAGATGCACAACTATTTACAGTCAAAATGGTTGATGATTAATTCTCGAACATCGTATAGTTTCTAACTACCAGAATGACCCCATCAGAGATGATAGTGGTGCAAAATAAACAATTGGTAGTAAAAGTAGTAGATTATGAGTTGATTGCAGGGAATTTATACAAGTTGAGTGCAGATGGAATATTGAGACAATGTGTGATGGAACATGAAACACCGATGATACTCACAGAAGTGCATGAGGGGATTGTAGGAGGACATTATGCAGGGAAAGAGACTACACAAAATATTTTTTATGCAGGGCTCTGGTAGCCCACACTTCACAAAGATCCTAGGGAATATTTCCAGTCATGTGATGTATTTCAAAGAGTGGGAAAGCCATCAAGGAGGGATGAAATTCCTTTAAATCCAGAGGTTACCTTGCAAGAATTTGATAAATGGGCCATAGAATTTGTGGGGAAATCATACCACAAGAAATAATATTGGGAGAAAGGTACGTAATCATTGCAACAAAGTATTTTACAAGATGGGTAGAAGAAGAACTAGTGGCATACTGCACTACAAAGATTGTTACAATATTTTTGTTTGAGAATGTAGTCACATGATTTGGATGTCAGCGCATATTACTCGATGATCAAGGAACACACTTTCTAAATAAGACAATTGCAACATTGACCGAGGAGTTTTAAATTCATCATCAAAAGAGTACAGTGTATCATCCTCAGGACAATGGGATAGTGGAAGCTTTCAATAAAATCATGGAGAATGCTTTGACAAAGATCTAAAATGTAGGGAGAGATGATTGGGACCTAATATTTCCTATATTTTTATGGGCTTACAGGACTACAAGTAAAAAGTTGATAGGATAGACACCTTTCAGGTTGGTCTATGGGAAAGAAGCAATGATGACAATGGAGTTTAATTTACCTAGTATGTGTGTTGCATTGATCACTAGTCTTTTAGAATTTAGTGCAATAAAGGAGATATTTTCATAGTTGGTACAACTTGAGGAAGATTGATATGTTGCAGGTTTCTATTAGCAAGTTCAGAAGGCAAGAGAGAAGGCATGGCATGATAGACACATTAAACAAAATAAGTTCCAAGTGGGAGATTTAGTATTACTCTATGAAAGTAAGTTTATGCAACATCCAGGGAAGTTTTGAATGCATTGGCTAGGACCCTATATGATTCAACATGTAATAGAGACAGGTGTTGCACAGTTGGAAACCCTAAATGGAGATGTCCTTGGAGGAATGGTGAATGTAACTTGGTTGAATCTCTATAGAGATGATCAATAGTATGTGTAGTAATATAGGTTGTACCAGAACACATGTATCATAGTAATTGTACTATAGTAGGGAGGAAAAACACTGAAAAAGGAATAAAAAGTAGAAAAAGGAATAAAATCAAATAATGAGTAGATATAGAAAAAAAAAGAAGATTATAGAGTATAAGGCATAAGAAATTGCATAGAAGGAAATATTATCGTGCATCAGGATAGAACTATGCCAATTTTGAAAATAAAATACAGAAGAAAAATGCTGCAAAGAAAACAAATGCAAAAGAAAGAACAATTGTAAAGTTTTGTAATGATAAGACCATTAAAAGGAATTAAAGCAAGGAAAAAATGACTACAAAGCGGTATTGATAGGTCATAAAGACACTGTATAATATTAAATTGTATAAGCCACTGAAAATCATGACAGGTTGGTAGTACGAGGAAAGAATCACAGGATGGATTTGGTAATAAATCCACATTTATTTAACCATTCATCAACCACGTTGATGAATTGAAAAAATGAGTTAAGGCATCAAGATACATGAACATTTGGCAAGAATCCAAAAACGTAGTTGAGGGTTCCCAAGAAGGAATCA
Organism: Picea mariana; assembly: GCA_032191745.1. Taxonomy (NCBI): domain Eukaryota; kingdom Viridiplantae; phylum Streptophyta; class Pinopsida; order Pinales; family Pinaceae; genus Picea; species Picea mariana. The sequence goes on along the minus strand of JASDQU010361719.1, from coordinate 8,646 downwards.
TTGTTACTCAGAGTTGCATGCAAGTGTGAATGAACCAAATAAAACCAACGTGACTCGAAGATGAACTACAACCGAACTACAACTACACCAACACACACACAGAGCACGTAAAGACACCTTTTGTACAAAGCAATGGCCCTAGCAAAATTTGGAGCACCATCAATAGTGACACTAAAGAAATCGAACTAACCAATAGGTGCACTAGAGGTGGAGGAAATACCTGGAGCTTTGGCTTCGGCTTCACAAGAAAGCTTCTACATTGATTATATCCCACCAAGGAAAGATAATGCACCACAAGTCAAAGTACAAACATATGGGAAATGCATATTCGAAACATCACCAATCCCATATGGTGTAAGTGTGGAAGGATACATGCTCAAAAAGGTACTACCCTCAAGTTTTTGGAACATGATATCATAGGCAAGTAGAAGTTTCCCGAGATGACCAGGGAAAAGTACTTGTGTGCTAAGAATGTACCAGGCACATGAGAGATATTGTTGGAAACACAGACATGGGAAACCAGACTCGAGAAGTCGGGACTACTAAACCTACTGAAGATTCCAAACTTTGGACATAGCCTAAAAATAAATCCTTGTGTTAGGTTGCTACTCAGTTGCATCCATGGGGGTACATTGTGGTTTAAACCACCAGTATCAATTGATGTTGCATTGATTGCACGAACCATAGGGATACCAAAAGTAGGAGAGGATCCAAGATTGTTTTTCAACAAAGAAGGGGATATATCTCTATCAGAAGCCATGGAAGAGAAGTTTTACACATTCAAGGGGAAAATGGGATTGGATGTCATGAACATCAATGCTGAAATTGTTCAGTTTGTGATGCAGGCATTGGCCTAGAAATTATTGCACAACTGTCGTAAGGACAAGGTACTGACAATGATAATCGCATCCACAGAAAAATGTTCAGAAGGGGTAGAAATGAATTGGGCCACCTTCTTGGTCAATCAATTTTTGACAAACTGTATCGAGGCCCAGGAGAGGAGTATTGAATTTCATTATGCATGGTTGTTGATTTTTATTGCACTGGTAGGATGGTAGGAACCAGGCTATTACCAGCACATGGGGAAAAATGGTAGAGGTAGTATGGCTACATGGTATGCCAACTTATGGCATACGCCAAACAAAAGGAGTGTTATCACTCCAGGAAACTCTCCTAGGTTGTAATTCAGAGATGCCTGGTAACTTAATATTTTTGGAAACTATTTTCTCAAATATAGGTGTGGGTTTGGATCAAGATGAAAGTCTTAACCTCTGGATTTTATTTTCAAGACAGTCTTAACTATATTCATGCAACATAAGGACTTCAAGAGCTATTGTCAGATAGGTTTGTATAACAAAGGGATAAGAAAACTAATCAGTTAACAAGAACATACATAAAACCATATATATGATGGGTCAACAAACTAGCAAAGATGCTTGTGATTCTTGATTAACAATCAAAAGTAAGATGACAATTACCATAGGATCATTAAACAGAGACAAAAGAACTGATTCCACTCATAAGCATAGACGAAGATGAAAGAAGGTCTGACAGTAACAAATGAAAGAAGCTTGCAGGCTAATATATTAAAGAAAGTGTCTTTGATACAAAACAGTAGCATATAGAACTCCAAATCGAACCTTTAGTTCATCTTCTACCTTTAGATTTATAGTTTTACAATGTAGTTTTGAGATCCTAAAAGCATGGATCAGATATACTAAAGATAGAAAGTCAAAATTCAGTTTGTAAAAGATATGGAAGGATCCTCAAAATGAGGTCAATCCCACATTTCATGGTCTTCATATCTTGTAGAGTCATGGTACAGTGTAGAATAGCCTTCCAAGGCTGAGTGATGACTCTTCGAAGAGATACAATTCGAATTTGTTGAGGTGTGCAAAAACCCTGATTTTAGGCCTTTGTAAAAGGTACCAAAAATGATTGAAACACTTCTTCTTTCACTTATCCATTAAAAATAGCTATTGGATCTTACTTGACAATTCAACAAATGTCCATTCGAAGAAGTTTCAAACCATTCCAACTCAAAAAATCCTGATCTGGGCAAAAATTTGGTCATTCTGGTAGTGACAGGCTTTCAGTGGTTAACCTAGAAGACTCTTGAGTGGATTAACTACCGAAAGCTCTGCTTTCAGTGGTTAATGAAAAATTGTCCTGTTCACCTAAACCACCGAAACTTCAGCTTTGAGAAAACTTCAAAATTTGCAAAAATGATTACCTTGATTCTTTGTTGAATGTTCAACATCTTTTGGATGATGCAGCTCTTGTTCGTGCTGATCTGCGGACTTCAACTTGTTGTGTGGAAGACTCCGGTAAATATACCATGGTTGTAGCTAAGTTGGCTAGAGTTTCCAAACATGTTTTCTCTTGTGTTGGCGATTGAAAATCTTTTAATTTCATCCTCAGAATTCTAAGCTGCCTGTACAGCTTCATGTTCTCCCTTATCAACACCCTGTTCCTGTCTTTGATCTTATCATGCTTTTCTTTGAGGCTTTGGTTTATGTTGAAAATCTCTGCATTTATTTCATTCAAGTGTGTATTTTCCTTTTTAATAACTTTTTCCAAGACTTCCATTTCATAGAATTGTTGCAGGAGTTTATTGATTTTCGGTGCCCTAGATGTTTTAGGCTTACTTGAAGAAGCTTTTTCCAAAGGTGGACTATGTACCTATGGGGGAGTTGGTGAAGGCAAGTTGGGACAATTGTCTGCAACTTATCTAGCCTGTACATTTCCTTGTGCCTCTGCTAACTCTTGTTCTGGCTCTGAATCACTATATGGTAGGTTTAAAGGGTTACTTCCTTCAACAGGGTCCTTGGTCTGCTCACCCTCAAAATGTAACTTTATTTTGATTATTTTCTTTTTAACAGAGGGTGATTCTATCATATCTCTTGGTGGTGAGATACCCCTCCATTTTCTATGACTGCTTTTAGGAGTAATGGTCTTCTTAGTGGAATCTTTTTTACCCTTCTCCTGTTGTTGCCAATCAGTCTAGAATTCATTCCAGAAGAGGAAGTAGTTCCATTCTACCTGCCTTTTCTTCAATGACTCTTTGACAATGAGAGTAATCAGTCCTTGATGAGATAATTTATTTTCCACCTTAGTGGGCTTGGCCTTGACCTGCCTAGCCATTTTCGTGAGGGATTTGTGCAAGTAAAATGGTAAATTGATGGGAGATCTCCTTGTGAAGTGATTTAAAATTTTGAAGTGGTAGAGCATGACTATGTTGTATCTACCTTCACAAGTGATATAGACAAAGATTTTCTTTAGGAGAGATTTCCATTTAGGTTCCAGATAAGACATTGGTATGTCTTTTTTCCATGTAATATCTTTGTGCAGAGGCTGTAGGTAGGACCTAAATTCAATGTTTGAAGGTACAGTTGATTTGAATCAACAATCGCCTATTCTGGGAAGACCAATGAACTCAGTTATGGCTGCCTCATCAGCCACAAATTGTTCCTTTCCCACTGTTGTTGTTCTTCCATCATATGAGATAGCAAAGGTTTCAGACACCTTTTGGTGAAAATCTGCCAATTTTTCACAATACGTATAGACTCCAGTCTGCTTGAAGAACTTGGCCACCTTAGGGTGCGCCTCCAGGTACCAAACTCCATCCAATTCAGTCCTTAGAACTAGCCCTGCTTTCGGCATTAGTAAATGCTGACTGTCCCTACAATTAAGGAAAAACTTCATGCTAGGGTGACAAAGACTCTATGATTTTGGATGAGAGAAAGTATGACTCATATAAAAAATAAATGCGACAGGGTGACATAGAGTTCTGATCAAAAAGCTCAATCACTACCGAATTTAGGCAATAGACTGACTGAATATACGCAGAAAATTTCGAGTTTCGGTGAGATATACAATTGAATTGTAATAGTATGGGCTTTGAACTACCTGATGACTCGACCTGGCTTGATTTGTATGACAATTTGCTTGATAACGATCTACTGAAATCTAACTGCACTCGACAATCACCACAAAAAGTGGGATTATGATCTCTGGATATGCATTTGCTTGATGAAATCACGAGCTCAAGACTGTCTCAATAACTCCCGAATTTGAATTGATAATAAATGGAGATCAAATGAGAGATTAATTGGGGTCATAATGGATTTGTGTACTAGTGACTGGAGATGGTGAGGGGCTACGTGACTAATCATTTATGTTAGTCGGGAAACACACATGACTTAATGTATCTTTGTCGAGTCTTAATTCTGAAATGACAATTGGTAGTTAAAAGGAGAACAGGGCATAAATCTTCAAATAAGATGCCATAAGAACTTCATACCTCACCACCTAGATGAACTTTCGGTGTTTATAACTTAATGATTGTGCCCATTTGAAATCTGGCTTGTTCAAAAGCATGGGCTTTTTCCTTTTGTGCATAAAAATGTTTTCGGTGGTTAACAGGCCCTTTATTTTCGCCTCTTAACCACAGAAAACCAAGATTTTTGGTGGTTAATGAGCAGTCTTTTAGCCCCTCTTAACCACCGAAACCTTAGATTTAAAGATTTGATTTCCAAGACCAAAATTGATGTTTTTTCCAAGTTTGTATCCAAATAGTAGACCTTCTAACACACCTAAAAAAATTTCGAAATGAATTTTTGGACCTGTTCCTATCACCTAAAAATTGGTAAAATGAAAGTGTTATTTTAGGAGATAACATTTGGATCCTACTCAAGGATGGAATCCTCCTAGTGAGGTTCCAAGAACAAGTAGTTCTAGTCGCCTTATCAGTTGGGCTATGGAGTCATGTGGCCTGTGCAATTGGTAGCCTACTCTTCTTATTCAACCAAAATCTGAAAAAAATATTTGCATAGCTTTGAAATTGCAGTTCCATTGGGCATGGAGTCATCTGGCTACCTGTTTATTCAAAAACCAATAACTGAAAGAATCTAATTTCTTAGATGAAGAGATTATTCTCCTATATGCTCCTACTCTAACTGCTGCAAATACATGTTTCAGGTATAAACAAATTTCCAGAAAAATAATTCAAGCAACAAATTTCTTGACCCATCTTTATGTATACAACAAGGAACATGGAAGGAGAACAAAAGATACCACAAGAGAACTGCAACCGGCTCATGTTCACTGCTATAAACCATGATGCCAAACTCTGTAATATATGACATTACTGAAAACCGTGAGTCCATCCATATAGAAATTGGATCATAAAATTTATGTATGACAATACCTTGCTATTTAAAGTCAAAAAGTTGTTTTCCTGTATTAGTTCCATGATGTTCCTGATCTGATCTAAGACTATTGCCATATGAAATCTACTCTTTATCATCTGGAATCTCAAAAGACATAACCTTTGAATCTTTCAGAAAAGTATCATATTCAACCACATATTTTTCAACACAATCATATTGTCCATTAATTTGATGAAACAAATCATATTCATCATAGAATTATGGAGAAAGGACATCAGCTGTGAAAACTGAATGGTTGACTTCAACTTGATGTTGTTCTTCGATAGGCAAAGAAAAAGGCTCTTCAAGATTAGATCCATAACTATCATATATAGGCTGGTTGCTGCTCAAATCAACATCATTTGATATAGAAATCTAATCTCTTTTGTCTGCATACTTATCAAAGATAGGTGAACAAAAAACCTATGTATCTGGCAAAGAAATACAAGCAATCTTCAAATCCTTCTCATCAGTCACAGGCGAAAAAATGTCATAAGAAACCTCTTCAAAAATTTGAGAACAATCCTCTTTTATAACTAATTCTTCATACAAATCAAAGGCAACATGTGCAACATAGATAAGATCTGATGAATCTACAAATATATAATTCTCATTATAACCATTTGTATCATGAAGATCTTCCTTAACAACATGAATTTCATCTCTGCAAACAGAAGAATCAACTGCTTCCTGCTGAACATGCTTTTCAAATTCATCACATCATTCTTTAAAGAGACTATCAGCTGAAAATTCATCTTCTTCTTCCCCTACCCTATAATCCTTTTCATTTTTGTTTAAAGTAGTAAGTACATAAGAAGAAAAATCTCGAGAATCTTCGGTCACACAATCATCAATATTCACATCAACTCTATCTTGAAGATATTCCTCTTGAACAACAATAATAGAAAGAATTCCATGTTCACAACTAGAAGAATAAACATTTTGAATATGTGAATGAAATTCTTCACAACAACCCTCAAGAAGAATTTCCCGAGAAAAATACCTTTCACATCAATGATGGAATACTCTATGAAATTCTTTTAAAGAAGATATGCTAGAGGGAGGTAAAGATCGATACCATTCGCGAGCATCTCCTTCTAATGAGAAGACAAACATCTTCATGAGCACATCCTCATGATATATATCCAGCTGAACCATGCATTGATGAAATCTGATGAGATGATCTCAAGGATTATCTTCTTTCTTTTCTGCAAATCTTGGAAGCTAATCTCCCCAAATATCTATAGAAGGAACTAGATGTGGGAAACCAGGAACTATTGAGAAGTCAAGAGGTGCAAACCTCTGAGCCAAAAGAGCTGCAAACGCTTTTGAAATTTGATTATTGTGGAGTCGCCACTGAACCTATCCTTCATGGAGTCACCAAATAGATAATTACAACCAAATGATGTCCAATCTTTGTCTATCATCAAAGTTGTATCTTGTCGTCTCCCAAGGAAGCTGAGCTTCGATCTCCTCTACCCGGCAACGACGCCAATTTGTTATCACTCCAGGAAAATCTCCTAGGCTATAAGTTAGATATGCCTAGTAACTTAATCTTTTTGGAAACTATTTTCTCAAATATAGGTGTGGGTTTGGATCAAGATGAATGTCTTAACCTCTGGATTGTATTTTCAAGACAGTCTTAACTATATTCATGCAACACAAGGCCTTCAAGAGATATTGTTAGATAGGATTGTATAACAAAGGGATAAGAAAACTAATCAGTTAACCAGAACATACATAAAACCATATATAGGATGGGTCAACAAACTAGCAAAGATGCTTGTGATTCTTTCTTAACAATCAAAAGTAAGATGACAGTTACCATAGGATCATTAAATAGAGACAAAAGAACTGATTCCACTCATAAGCATAGATGAAGATGAAAGAAGGTTTGACAATAACAAATGAAAGAAGCTTGCAGTATGATATATTAAAGAAAGTGTCTTTGATACAAAATAGTAGCATATAGAACACAAAATCAAACCTTTAGTTCATCTTCTACCTTTAGCTTTATAGATTTACAATGTAGTTTTGAGATCCTAAAAGCATGGATCAGATATACTAAGGATATAAAGTCAAAATTCAGTTTGCAAAAGATATGGAATGATCCTCAAAATGAAGTCAATCCCACATTTCATGGTCTTCATATCTTGTAGAGTTATGGTGCAGTGCAGAATAGACTTCCAAGGCTAAGTGATGACTCTTCCAAGAGATACAATTCGAATTTGTTGAGGTGTGCAAAAACCCTGATTTTCTGCCTTTGTAAAAGGTACCAAAAATGATTGAAACACCTCTTCTTTCCCTTATCCATCAAAAATAGCTATTGGATCTGACTTGACAATTCAACAAATGTCCATTCGAAGAGGTTTCAAACCATTCCAACTCAAAAAATCCCGATCTGGGCAAAAATCCAGTCATTCTGGCAGTGACAGGCTTTCGGTGGTTAACCTAGAAGACTCCTGAGTGGATTAACTACCGAAAGCTCTACTTTCGATGGTTAATGAACAGTCGTCCTGTATGCCTAAACCATCGAAACTTAAGCTTTGAGAAAACTTAAAAATTTGCAAAAATGATTCCCTTGATTCTTTGTTGAATGTTCATGGTCTTTTGGATGATGCAACTCATGTTCGTGCAGATTTGCAAACTTCAACTTGCTATGTGGAAGACTCCGGTAAATCTACCATGGTTGTGGCTAAGTTGGCTAGAGTTTCCAAACTTGTTTTCTCTTGTGTTGGCAATTGAAAATCTTTTAATTTCAGCCTCAGAATTCTAAGCTGCCTGTACGGCTCCATGTTCTCCCTTATCAACTATAATGTCCCCATTTTGGGGACATTATAATATTACAACATTTCAGAGTGTTATGCCTGCCCGAGTAGCTAGATAGGGGTGATAGAGAATTTAGAAGATATTGAAGGGTTTATTTGGTCCCGACTTGTATCGTTCATCATCAGGATCCATTCCGCACAGCTGGGCTTTGGTTTCGTTGCATTCCGACGATTTCCTTAATTTTGAGTTATTATGGGTCATATCTTAATTAAATTCACTAAGAAGGTCATAATGGGCATATTACTTGGAGAAACATCTTAGTGTAATATCTCATCGGAATCGGGAGGAAGAGTATTATAGGATAAGATGATGAGAAGTGACTTTCAATGGCTGGAGAAGCCATTAGGATGGATAAATCACTTTTTACAGGCAAAATGATTAATTAATTAATTAAGTGATATAATCAAGCAATAATAAAATAAAGTAAAAGTCACTTGGAGGGAAAAGGTCAACAATGAATTAGAGTTTCGGGAAGCTATAAAGGAAGGGTAAAGCAAACTAATTTATTATGCATTGTTATGATTTGATGTTGAGAGCTTCCAGAGGAGGAGGAGAGACGACCTTACTGTTTTGTGGATTTCTGGAGGAAACCACCACCCTTGATTGG
>JASDQU010361718.1:0-11823 GCA_032191745.1 Picea mariana | reverse complement strand
ATGTATAGAGATGATCCAGATTTTAAAGAGGCATATGAAGCAGCCGAGAATCCAATTCTCAGGGACAGAATTCAATGGATAGAACACATGATCCAGGAAGGATTATTGTTTAAGGGTAATCAACTTTGTATTCCAAAATGCTCCATGAGGGAGAATCTGTTGAAGGAGAAACACAGTGGAGGATTGGTCGGGCATTTCGGTCATGAAAAGATGTTCTTAAAGTTAAATGAGTCATATTATTGGCCAGGAATGAGAGCAGACGTCAAAATATTCATGGACAGATGCAGAATTTGTCAGCATTCAAAAGGGAAGAGGCAGAATGCAGGATTTTATCAACCATTACCCATACCTGATAGGTTGTGGGATGCAGTAAGCATGGACTTCATATTGGGGTTGCCAAGAACACAAAGAGGGTTTGACTCAATATTTGTAGTGGTAGATATATTTTCTAAGATGGCACATTTCATACTGTGTCAGAAAACCAGTGACGCAACTCACATTGCGAATTTGTTTTTCAAAGAAGTCATTCGACTTCACGGCTTACCAAGAAGCATAGTTTCGGATCGAGACACCAAGTTCGTGGGACACTTCTAGAGAACCTTATGGAAGAAGCTAGGAACAAACTTATCATTCAGTTTAGCTTGTCATCCTCAGATGGATGGACAGACAAAATTTGTGAACAGAATTTTGGGAGACTCGCTGAGGAGCTTGGTGACAGAACACCACAGTCAATGGGACAATATTCTACCACAGGCGAAATTTTCATATAACAACTCCCTAAACAGAAGCACAGGGTGGAGTCCATTCTATATTGTTTATGGGATGCAGCCAAGAGGAGTTTTGGAATTGAGAGACTCAGAATAGAATGCAACTAGGAGTGCTAGTGCAGAGGATTTCGCAGAAGCGATGAAGGAACTTCACAGCCAGGTGAAGGAGCGACTGCAGAACTCTAGCCAAGAGTATAAGTGCAGAGCAGATCAACACAAGAGACAAATTCAGTTCAAAGTTGGTGATTTGATTCTGGCACATCTGAGAAAGGAAAGATTCTTGAAAGGGACATATAATAAACTGAAGATGAAGAAGATCGGACCATGTAAGGTCTTGAAGAAATTTGGGACAAATGCTTATGAGATTGAATTACCCGATGGGATCGGAATTTCTCCGATATTCAATGTCTCATATTTGTACCCATACAAAGCTGAGGAAGCAAGAACAAGTAATGAACAACCAAAGGTTCAGTGGACAAAATAGATGCCAGTTGCAGAGAAACCACAGATAGAAAGCATACTAGACAAAAGAGTTAGCAAGAGGACCAGGAGAAAAGAATATTTTGAATACTTGGTCAAGTGGAAGGGACATCCAGTTGAAGATGCCAGCTGGAAGAATGAAGAAGAGATCCAGAAGCATGGATAGACCGTGCGATATCTCATGGACAGGAGCCCATGAATACTTTCAAGCGAGGGAGTATGATGCAGGAGCATTGCCAACGTCAAGTGAGCGTGGGGCACACACCAACGCATTTTGGGCACATGACAAATTGTTTGAAATATTTTGAAGTGGGATGCGCCAAACTTAAATGTAATAGTTAAGGAAGGGCGTACATCTTAATTGTAGTCAAACCTTGAGCGTCCCACTCTTGTCTGAAGGACTAAGAGGCATTTATGTTAATGAATGTAGGTAGGTAAACTTGAATTCCTAGAGTAGACAGTTTTAGGAACGAGGAGGGAAAACGGATATAGACACCCTCACTTGTATCATTGTAACATTAGCAGCATAATCAATTAAGAGAGCAGAGAGCATAGGAGATCAGAAAACTATGTAGAAGACCCCATGTACAGAAGTTCTGGATTAATACAAGAAATCTTTAGTTCAGACTCATGGTTTCCAATTGCTTTCTGTGTTGTACATGTTGATTGATATATGCTTGTAACTCTCTATTTTTCATTTGCTTTGATGCGTGAATGTATGATTTCATATTTAATGTCTAAAATCTGAAGAGAGGAAGAGTAAGGAATGAGTTTCAATTGTTTCTCTGCCTAAGTAAGAGTTTTCCTGCAAGGAGTGCAGTGAAGTTTGTCTACAAGGAGTGCGTTGACAAAAGTCAGAGTTCATCTCTGAAAGCTCAGGAGGGATAACAATTGTTCTCATTCTCACAGAAGTGCAATTTGAGCACAGGAGCCATGCAAGGTGTGCGCAGGCTGAGTAAAGTCTCAGTGTTTGCAACCTAAGCGAAATTGTTGAAAGACTATTGTCGCAGAGAGTGCACAGAGTCGAAGGGGTTCGAATACTTGGTGTATTTGAAGAAGTGACGCAAGGAGTGCGCGCAGGAAATTTCCCCAAAGAACTTGAGGATTTACCGATCAAGCTCAGGAGGGATAGGGTCTTCAAAGATGTCGAATAAAATCTCAAGAGGGCTAGTACCTTGAAGTATTGAAAGAAGGCGCAGCAACGTTGGTTTGTTGGAGGACAAGTTCTGAAAGGCGATACCATGTTCATTTTTCATGAAAATTGTCAAGGAGGAATTTGACAGTAGAAATATTTCGTGGAGGATTCGTGAAGTTTCGAGAACCTTCAGATCTTGCATAGGAGCCAAAAAGTTATGGTGGGTGTTTTTCGAAGTGAAATCTCGGAAGAATCAGACCATAGGATCCAAGCCAACAAGGGTCATTGGATCACACACGTAAATCTCATTTCGGGGTTTCATGAAGTGAAGGGTCAAAAACTTTGCATCAAGACTCGCGAGGTCACAAGGTGCGAAGTCCCGAAATAGCGAGAGGATCTAAGCCATCCGATTGGAGGGACATGTGTCATGAGATCACCCATATCGAGGACTTAGACATCGGAGGTCCGAAAGAGAAGTCCTTCAACTTCGCGAGTGGCAAAGCTGCGAATATAATCAGGACCATCCATCTGAGAGTGGACAGGTGGCATGCTCACCAACACGGAGGTCAAACCTTTGTTGACCATTTCAGGATTTCGTGAGTTGAAGAGCTGAAAGTCCAGCATCCAGATTCCCAAAGTCGTGAAGTCCGAGAACTCAAAAAGGTCGGAAGCTCCATCATGGGACCCACATAGACGACATGTCGAAATTTCACGTTTCGGCATATCGGAGGATAAGAGGTCGAGACTTTTGTCCCGAAAGTCCTGAAGTCGCGAGTAGCAAAGTCGTGAAAGAATCTAAGCCGTCCATCTAAGGAGGACAGGTGGCAGAGATCAGAGAATCTTGCGAACTCAGTGGTTCGCAGAGTGAAAGTCCAAAACTTGGGTACTCCAAGCCGTGAGTGGAAAAATCATGAGGAACGAGGGACACGTAGTAGAACAGCAAGGTGGGCCCGGAGAGTAGACCGGCGGACACACGTCACCCATTTGGAGGAGTCAACACCCCGTTGACCTCTCGCGTCTCGGGGACTTGGGAGATAAGGGAACAAAAGTTTGAGCCTTCGACTCGCGAAGTCGCGAGTAGCGAGTACAAGAGGAGAAAAGTCAATATCACCTCTCGGGGTTTTGGGAAAGAAAGGTGCCAAGTTTGGACCTTTGAACTCGCAAAGACGTGAGAGGCGAGAAGTGCTAGTGCTTAGCCTAGCCAACGGTCGCGCAAGAAGGGTGCTGACGAAAGAAAGGGCTATAACCATTTCACGATCTTGGGTATCGCGGATTTGAAGAGGAAGAGTCGAAAGTCACGACTCGTGAACTCGTGAGATTGTGAGTTGCCGAAAAGGACCTGTGGATCGATAAATTTGGAGATTCCAGTGGGAATCAAAAGAGCCGATATGGCTCAAGGGCATATAGAACGATCCTATGAGTGGATCTCGACCCGAGCGCCGAGAGACCTGCGTCAGTTGTCATGTATGGTTATTTAAAAGACTATTTTCTAATCAATTGTGCATACAAGGATGAGCTATTCAAATAAAAGGCTAAAAACAGAGGCCAACTATGCCTCTGTCAAAGAAAAGGACGCTACTGCCCCTTCCATGTCTCCATATAATTTTGGTAAATCTATGTCCTCCCACTTGCATGGGAAGGATGATTTCTCTCGTATGATCAGCAAGATGAGGCTTAAAGATTCCACACAGCCTAAGGCAGGTTCATAAGGACTAAAAGATGATAGCATCAACAAAGGAAAGATTGCCTCACAAACCAGGAAATATGGATTTTGAGATTTATTTTATCTATTGTCGATGACAATTGACTTCATAAGTTTTTGGAAAACACGTTTTATTTTGGGATATATGAGTAATTTTATTTTTTTTTAAATAATTTCAAATATCATGAGCTAAATTGTCAAATGTCGATATAATGATGGGAGTCAGAAGGAGGGTGCTTTTCTTAACTAACTAGTTATGTTATGATTGTTAAGAGCTAAAGGGAGTCATAAGGGGTCCCACCTACTAGTTATTATTTATTATAACCCTTATTATGATTATGAAGTTCCCCCCTAACTAAAATTTGGTTAAGTCTTTTAATTAACTTAACTAATGAGTTGGTTCAACTACTTTAACGAACTCTAATCTGTTTAAAGGCAAAAGGAAAGGGAGGAACAAGATGAGGATAGAAGCAGAAGCATACTAAGGTTTGCTCTTTGAGTTTATGTTGAGATAGTTCAGTTTTCATTCATTCATTTATTCATCACAAGCCTAATTCTCTTTTATGATAGTAGGGTCTTATTGTAGACAACAATATTTAGGGTTGAATCACATCATTCAGACACTTGTTTTTCAGAGGTGTTGATCTACCTTTGATAGTCTGTAGACTTGTCTGTTTGTGAATTAGTTTTCATGACTAACAAAGGCTATTGTGAAGATTCGAGTGGGAAGAAATATGTGGCAAGCTGATCCATATTTTAGAGTTCAGTTTTGGTTTTTTGTCATAGGTTCTTTTGTATGTTCCATCAAGGATGTCTAAGTTTGAATTTGGTCCAAATTTTCTATATGAGATTTTGTAAAGAAAATGACTCTTTGGTGAATTGGATGAAATAAAGAATTTTTGTATGTCTCATCTGTCTTGATTATCATCTTGGTGTCTTTACTTCTGTCTTGAAATTTATTTCAGCAACTATTATATTCATAAAATTACATAAAAAGTGAATTTCTAGCAAGTGTTTTATTGATAAAAGACTAGCCTAAGCACTGGTAATTAATACTTGTGAGTTAGGATGTTATTTTTGTTGGCTATAAACATAGGGTGAGATTCCCGTCTATTTTTCTTTATCTAAGCAGAATCTGAAAATGCTTGAGTAAGATCATTTCATATATTTTACTCAACATTCATTTGGCGACCATACTGGGGAGATCTTCGATATCTCTCTGGTTAATTTTTATACTCGATTTTCATCGATACATCGTTTTTATGATATTGATTCTTTGATTGTTTTATTTCTTAATGATCGTTCCTGTTGGAAGGCAGCCTAATATTGAGCCCAGTCTCCAAGACCAAACTAGCATTGCTTTGAATTTGTTTAATACCATTCTAGACACTACCAAGACCCGTGTTGAACTTAAACATTCTTGGGAAGCAATTGAACGAGATATTAGTGCTCAAGAATGATTGGAAGCTAGACGTAGACAACCCAGAAATCAGTAGTAACCTTTTTGTTTATTCAGTTTTGTCCTTTCTTTCATGTCCTTAGACTCTCGTGCTTCTAGAAGAAGAAGAGGCTTGTCACCTGAAATCAATCTTATTGCTTAAATAGGAAGAAGAAATGTTGTGTTATCTGCCCAACAAAGTGCTCTAAGGAGAACTTTATCTAATTCATCCAGTTCGTCTTTCTTTCCCTCATATATTATCTACAAGATGGCATCTAGTGGTGGCTCTGGTGGCATTGGAAGTGCTCCATATTCTCAATCTTCATCGTCATCAGTGATTGGTATCTTATATAGCCACCATATCCCTGTCCAATCTACCACAAATCCCACCAAAGTCATTAAAAAGTATGGGATTTTTCAGTTCAAAGAAGACGCCACAACCACATCATGGCATGTGTCTTCTCCTCTTAACCTGGCACCTACTACTCATCCACTTCCTAAATTTAAAGAGAATCTTACTAGGTTTTCAAGAAATAACACTGTCACTACAAACAAACACCTAGTGGCATTTTCCAATGCTTTTCATAACATAGGTGCTAATGACAATGATACTTGCATGCAATTATTCGTCAATTCCTTGGAAGGAAAGTCTGTGGTCGATTTCTTTGACCTTCCTCCTAAGATCCTGTCTACTTGGGAGGAGTTAATCTATTGGTTTTGATCCACTTATGGGCAATCTAAAAGCCCAACCGAGAAGTTGAGGGAATAAAATAACGTCACCTATAAGGATGGTGAGACCATCAAATATTTCAACTTGTGTTTCACTAAGTTATACAATAAAATCCCTAAACTCATCCGCCCTCAGAACCAAGTCGCTTTCATGCATTACTACAATGCATTTCCTTCCCCCTACCATCATAGGCTTGAGGAGAAAGCCATTGATAATCTTGGTTCCTCTCTGCATATGTTCTCAAAGTATGAAGAATAGCTTGAAAGAACTGGTCTTCCCGAGGGAGAATCGGTTAGACAAAAAAACATGTCTTCCCTCTTACAACTAGTACAAGATATGAATAATCATATGATAGCGTTCGAGCAAAAAGCAGATATCTCTCCTCCCACTCCTGGAGCTTCATCCTCTTCTGCGCCTCCCTTTAGAAATCCGGTTGAAAACAATTTTTAGCCTAAAGTTATCTTGCCTCGGACTTGGTGTAGCTTTTATAAGGAACACCACAAGGAAACCACATGTGAGGTAAAGAAGAGTGTCAGAGATAAGATCTTTGGTAAGAGACCAGAAGCTACTATCGTTGTCCTAGATTTTGCAAATCCAGAAGATGTCATGGTCATCGATGCTAGGAACAAAGCCTATGCTCCCAAGGGAAAATTTGATTCTCCCCATAGTTCTTCTAGCCCGAGCTCATCCTCAACCGTTGATACCCTCCGGGTTCCTAAGGTTCCTGAGAGTCAAGGAATCATCCCCCCTCTCCCCTCTTCTAAATACAATATCTTGAATCAGTTGACCAACATCAAGGTAGATGCAACCCTTCTAGACATGGTTGTCGTCCATGAACAACAGATGCATCTGAAAAAATTCATGGAAGGAAAAACTTTCGTTGTAGCCAATATTTTCGAAGAGGTGCATGAAAGAGGATTCTTCTGTAAATAAAGTAGGTGTACATAACTTTAGATACCCTGTAAAAAAATCCCCCTTTTATATTTCTGTAAATATTATGGATAATATCACCCATTGTTGCCTCATTGATGGTGGTTCAGGCCCAAGTGTAATGTCAAAGATTATTATGGAAGAGCTAGGCTTGTATTATACAAGTGAAAACGCTAGAAGCATGCTCTCCTATAATAGTCTACAACAAAAGACCATAGGTGAGATTAAATATGTGACTTTAGTTTTGTGTGTTCATCCTGAAATAAAGACAACCCTCAACATTCAAGTAATCAATATGCCAGTAAGAAATTACTCAATCATCTTAGGAAGAAAACCTTAATTGGTGGATACCTCTCACTCAACATAACACATTTATCCGTTCCTCGGAACCAAAAAAACATTATAGTCCTTAGAGAAGGAAGGATATCACCTTACATAGAGAGTGTCCCACATCCCAACATAAACTATATCGAAGATGACCTAGGAATGTATTCCATCTTTGTTGAGGAGGATAAAATTCCAATGGAACAAATCGATTTATATGATGACATGTGGCACATGCACTTTGATGGTTCATGCTCTAATGAAGGTAACGGAGTTGGCATTATCTTGATTTCCCCTGTAGGAAAAATCCATAACTTTTCTTACTGATTGGAGTTTGCTTGCACTAACAATATCAATGAATTCGAAGCTTTCTTATTAGGCATTGAAAATGATTATAATCTTGGTTGTGGTCACCTTTCAGGTTTTGGGGATTCCAAGCTTGTTGTGAATCTTGTGCGTAAAATTTACTCTCCTAGCAACAATTTTATGAAACGATACACCCAAAATGTTTGGGCACTTATCTTGAACCTTTTATCTTTCAACATCACTCATGTTAAGAGGGAGTTAAACTCAATGGTTGATCGGTTAGTAGTTTTTGGAGCCTCCCCTAATCGCCAGCTTCTGTCACACAGACCTGATTGCACTTTCCAATCTATGTATCGTCCACATATTCCCAACAATATAGAATCTTGGTAGGTCTTCCCTAACAAAGAGAGCATTTGCACTTTTATCCAAAATGAACCTTTTAAGCCTAAGGAGATTATATTCATAGAAGATAACAAGATTCCTAAAGGCTTGACTCCTTTAGAGAGTTCATTTTCTTCAAGTGATGTAGGCAAAAAGGAGGAACAGAAAGAAGAGGAATCGAAAAGGAAGGTGGGTGAAACCATGTCCTTGAACATTGGGACACCCGAGACTCCAAAGAATGTTAAGATAGGTGTCAAATGTTCAGATGAAGAGAAAGTGAAGTTTGTCAAGCTACTTGGCGAATTTCAAGATGTTTTTGCTTGGTCTTATGAGGACCTTCGTGGTTTTAATCCCAATATTATACAACATTCCATCACCATTTAGGAAGGCATAAAACCAGTCAGGCAGAAACAAATACCTATCAACCCTGTGCTAGAAGAAACTATTCGGAAGGAGTTGGAAAAACTCTTGAAGGCTGGAATTATCTTGTCGGTCAAGTATTCTGAATGGGTTTCAAATCTGGTTCCTGTTTGGAAAAAAATTGGTCAGATTAAATTGTGCATTGATTTTCGTGCATTAAATCGAGCTAGTATAAAATATCACTTCCCTCTCCCTAACATGGAAATGATTTTGCAGCAAGTTGCAGGGTCACAAATGATGTCCTTACTTGACGGGTTTTCCGATTACAATCAAATCAAGGTAAAAAGAGAAGACAAATATAAAACCACCTTTATTACTCGTTGGGGTACCTTTTCTTATGAATGTATGCCTTGTGTCTTATCCAATGCAGGCGCCACCTTTCAAAGATCTATGCAATTAGATTTTGATGATTTGATCACTAAGATCATTCAGATCTACCTTGATGACTTAATAGTATACTCTAAAATCTGATCATATCATTTTGTTCATCTGAGGAAAGTTCTCATGTGATGTAGGAAATTTGGCATTTCTCTAAATCCTTCCAAGTCCATTTTTGGCGTTACCGAGGGAAAGCTTCTTGGACACATCGTCTTTGATTCAGGAATAAGAATTGATCCTGAAAGGATTGCTGCTATCCTTAATCTTCCTGCTCCCACTTCCAAGAAAGAAGTTCAATCTTTTATGGGGGTGATTAACTTTGTTCGTAGGTTTGTTCCATATTTTTCTATGATGGTCAATCCAATTCATAATCTTCTTAAGCAAGATCATTCTTTTTCCTGGACAGATCATTTTGAAACTGATTTTAAAGGGATTAAGAAAGAAATCAGTTCCGCACCATTTTTGGCAAAGCCGTATTTTGAGAAGGAATTCATGATATATATTAATGCCACTGAGGAAGAAGTTTATGTTGTCCTCATGCAAAACGATGACCAAGGAAATGAAAAACCAATGGCTTGCATGAGTCAAAGTTTGTCTGATGATGAATTTAAATATTCTTTTATTGAGAAACATGCTTTCTCTCTTGTTAAGGTCGTTGAAAAGTTTATCCATTACATATTAGGTAAGTATATGTTGGTAAAAGTCCCTTTACCTCCTGTCAAGTTTTTTCTCTCACAAACTTATCTTTCAGGAAATCTTGCACATTGTCTTTCCAAGATCCAGGAGCATGATTTAAATATCGTGACTTCTACCACTATCAAGGGATGTGACCTGGCCTTTCACTTGGCTTGGCATGCTGAGAATGGTGAAGAATTTGATGAAGAGGATAGTTCCCTTTCAGCTCTCTTTTACATTGACGATCAGATCCTCCTTGTGTCTCAACATCCTTGGTACAAGAATTTGGTTTATTATTTACAAAACCAAATATGCCCAAACAACATAGACACTCATCAAAGGAGAAGACTTCATCTTGAAACTGCAAGATATTTCATTATAGGAGACTTCTTATTTCGAATATCTAATGATGGTGTGTTGCTTCGCTATGTAAACAATGAAGATGCACAGAAACTGTTGCAAGAAGCTCATGGTTCGTCAAGTTCTGTCATTCATGTAGGAGGTCATTTCTCTGCAAAAACCATTGCTTTCAAGATTATTATAAAAGGATACTATTGGCCTTCAATCTTTCATGACTCTTATTTTTTTTTTATATCTTGTGACAAGTGCCAAATTTTTTTGGGGAAAGAACGCCTTTCAGCCATGCCATTACAACATGTCCTACTAGATTTTCCTTTTTCAAAGTGGGGATTGGATTTTATTAGTCCTGTTAATCCCCCTTCTTCAGTCAAACAAGTTTTTATTTTGACAACCACATATTATTTTACAAAATGGGATGAAGTTGTCCCACTTAATCATTCCACAGACGATCAGGTAATTTCTTTCCTTGAAAATAATATTTTTTCCATATTTGGTCTTCCATTAGAAATTATTACAGACAATGGCCCCGCTTTCATTTCTGCTAAACTAACTCAATTTCTATCCAAGTTGGGCGTTAAACATTTCACCTCATCAGCTTATTACCCCCAAGGAAATGGGCAGGCCGAGTCTACCAACAAAAATTTGGTAAGAATCGTCAAAAGGCTCATCGAAGATAAGACCCGTCAGTGGCACACTCTCCTCACTTATGCCCTATCGGAAGATTGAGCTACTGCCAAAGTAAGCACTGGTAGTACTCCTTTTCAACTTGTTTATGGTCAAGAGGCCTTCTTTCCAACTGAGCTATAAATTTATTCCTTAAGGTTGATGCTACAGATCGAAGAGTTAAATTCTCCATATGTTTCAAAAAGGATAAATGCACTACTAGCTTTGGAAGAGCAAAGGATGTTTTCTTTGGATAACATTAAAAGGAGACAACAAATTGTTAAGAAGTATTTCAACAATAGTGTCAAAACTATCAAGTTTAAGGTCAATGAAATTTTTTTGCTATGGGATTTGGCTCACGCTGATAGGGGAAGACATTCAAAATTTCAAAAACTATGGTTGGGTCCTTTCAAGATCGCCTTTGTCTTACATATAAATTCTTACATTCTAAAATATTTACAGGAGCGATTGTTTTCCTACAACACTAACAGTTCTCACTTAAAGCATTACGTGGAACCAACTTGAAAAGCTCTGTTAAGGTCCTAACCTGCACATAGGTAGATCAATGTATTCGGATGTAATAAAGGTCAATATTAATAAGACCTTTCAATAAAATAGAATAAGGCGGATGTAAGAAGACCTAATAGAAGCTTCCTCTTCTAGAAGGATCTTCCTCTAGATGCTTCTTTTTAGTATAAATAGGAGTCGAGGGTATGAGAACCCTAGCTTGGATATTATTGTAATAGAGTGCTTCTCGTTTGGAGGTTGCCCCCTCGAAGAGGCCTGTGAACATTGCTATCTGATTCAAAGTGCTATTTCTGTTGCTATTTCGTGAATCATTTCTGTGTATTGTGAAGATTATGCTGGATATTTTACTGTTATTCTGTTATTTCTAGCATTTCGTTTCTATTCTGCATATTTTATATATCTGGTATCTTGCAAGTGGTATCAGAGTAATTTCCTTGGCAGAAATTGTGGGTATTTTTTTCAGGGTAGAGACGTATTCCGGCGTATTTAAGCCACAGAGATCTGTCGTTACGTGCATAAACCCGCGGTTGAGGGATTCATACACGCAGGCAATACAAGTGGTTCTTAAGCGCACGTTTGTTGGCCACCCTTGTAACCCCTATTGGT
>JASDQU010361716.1:0-11746 GCA_032191745.1 Picea mariana | reverse complement strand
CTCTGCTTCAAGATGTTATGCAATTCTTCTCTTCCTCTGTCTGTTCTGCAATTCTTCTATGCTTCAAGTTGTTTTGCAATTCTGCTCTTGCTTCTATCTATTCCTCATCTATTACTCATCTATGAGTTTGATCTCACACTGCGCATACTGTCAGTCTCACACTGCGCATACTATAATTTTCCCTTTCTTACAGTTCAACTCATTTTTCATTCAGAATGACCAACCCTTCACAGTCGTCTCATATATTCTTTTATTCGCACACGCCTCAGCAACTGAATTGCCAACCGATCAAGAATCATGAATCAGTTTTGCTAACTGAATCGTAACTAACCAATTAACTGTGAGGTGAAACAATAGCCCTCTGATCATATTCGAATTCACCTGCACCGTTGGATTACAAGAAACAAAATGTCTTTCGCATTTCGTATTTCGGTAATTCACAATTTCGCATGTCGTGAATTTCTGTTGCGAAGTATCTCGACTCTTCAAGTCATGATCCCCGAAATGGATCCAGATCAACGGTCCACAAAACTTCATAATATGATCCCTTCTTTTCCTAATCGAACTGCTGACGGGATTTCAACATTTTTCCCTTCGAGTCTTTGAGACTCACAATAGTCCCTTTCGACATTTCACGATTTCACATGTCGCGAATTCATGAAACTCCATGTTGCGATCCTCGAAACTCCATGTCGCAATTTCGCATTTCGGCATTTCATGATTTCGGAAATTCTTGGGATGAGATATCTTGACGCTCCATGTCACAATCCCCGAAACTCTGAAACTCCATGTTGCGATCCCCGAAACTCCATGTCGCAATTTCTCATTTTGGCATTTCACGATTTCTGTGGTGAAGTGTTTCGACACTCCAACTCCCGGTAACCGAAACCTACACCAAAAGGTGTTTTTCACATTTCAACATTTTAGCATTTCAGCATTCTTGTGGTGAAGTGTTTCGACACTCCAACTCTCGGTATCCAGAACTCCGAAATGGAGTTATTTCCCGGTCTGTGAAACTCTTTGTTGATGTGCCTGTTTTGGGATTTCAGCCTTTCGTATTTCGCGACTTCAAGACTCCTGTGATGAAGAGTCTCAACTCTTGACTCCTCCAACTCCCAGTATCTGGAACTCTGAAATGGAGTTATTTCTCGGTCTGCGAAACTCTTTGTTGATGTTCCTATTTTAGGATTTTGGTGTTTCGCATTTCGCGACTTCGGGTCTCCTGTGATGAAGAGTCTCGACTCTTGACTCCTCCAACTCCCGGTATCCGAAACTCCAATCTCCCAGTCTGTGAAACTCTGAAATGGAGTCTTTGACATGCTCTGATCTATCGTATTTCAGGATTTTCTGCCATGAGTTGCTTCCTTGACTCCTGGAGTTTATGGTTCTGATCTTGCCATGCGATCATCGTTGCACTGTTGGTCTTGCCACTTTCTCTTGTTCATCATCATCAGAATGAGATTTCCATCAATGACAAACAAATACTCTACCTTCCGTCTGCCCGTAATAAATATGCCAACACTAACATATCTATTAGTCTATTGGCTTGTTCCCCGTGCCCAACGGATACCTGTTTGCCCAATTTTAATCTCGTTTCTGCCATTTGCACACTGCTCACACTCTCCACAAAATAGAAGCTCATTTTCCTCACCTTTTCAGTCAACGAACTAGCCATAGCCATTGCCTACTAATGCTTTTGTTTCAGTTTGCAGGTACTTGTTGAATCGATGGCATCAAAATCCAAAAGATCAGAAGTTGAGGAAAATCCATTCCTCCCACCACTTGTCGATCTCGACCGGATCCCGCTAGCTGACAAAGATTACCTGATCTCAAAGACCAGGTGTGAATTTGATTTCACTGAATTACAGCCATGGTTTAAAGATACATTCATGGATCAAAGTGATGAGATTGGGCTCTGGGAGTCCAATCTCCATCTGTATCTCTTCCCCCAAATCCACCATTTTCCTGAGTTCTCCCTCAAATGCCAGGCTCATTACCTCCCCGATTAGAGAGCCATAGTTTCATTGTCCAAAGAAACTATTTTCTCTATCACACCCAAGGCCATTGATCAAATGATGCATATATCTAGAGCCGAATCCCTCTCTCCCCTCACCATTGAAGTTTTAACAGAGATGTACCAAAATCTGTCTTTTCCCTAGAGGGCGCAGATTTTTGAGCTTTTCCTCCCACAGGATGCCCAATTCCCCAAGAAAAATCCCCCTTACCACTCCTCCATGTTTTTAGAAAAGGGAAACCAAATTATTTCATCGCTATGTTGTCTTCTCGGTTATTTCTCGGACGAATGGGTGGATTAACCCATTTTGGGTTTCCTATCCATTTTCTCTATTGAAGAAAAAGCCACTATCCAGTTTGACTACAACACTTTCCTAGCCGAGAACATGCATGAACAACTCTTTAAATTCTCCACAGAGGGCATGTTTGGGTATTATTCAATACTAGCTTACATGTTCACCTTCTTTCAAGCAGATAGGCTCTCTTTCCCAATGCAGAAAATGGACCAGGACGACAAACCACAGGCTGCAACCTCTTGGACCTCGCTGCTCAGAAGAAACTCCACAGAGTTTAATTTCAAATAGTTTATTGAGCAGTTTTACGATCCAGTGGTGAGCATGCTCGGTGGTAGACCAGAGCCAAGGATAAATGAAGATATCTAGAGAATCTTACACCTCTCGAACCTCACCAAATCTGGGGATTGGTACCTGTATCAAAATCACATAGAAATCAGAGTATATGGGTGTGATTTAGCTCCATACAAATTGCCCAAGTACTTTCTTGTTAGGATATTTTCCTTGGAGTATATTAGACAAATGATCAATTCAGATGATATACATTTTGTATCTTTGAAGAAGAAATGACAACTAAGAATCAAAGGGCAGATATGACCCATTATCTGCAATAGTCAAGTTGTTGGGGAAGAGGCAGACAAATTATTAAAGGAAATGAAATTTATTACTAGTTTCACTTGGCGCTATGATCCATGTGGGATCATTGCAGAGATGAGAGAGAAGAAAAAAAGTTCCTTGTATGCTCATACACTCAAACCAGAAATTGAGAAATTTGTGAACCAGACAGAGTGGGAGGTGAACACTCTGGAAGACACTGAACATCAGTCTCATCTAACCATGATTTCACAAACAACCACTCCACAAGTACCAAAAGAGAAAATACCCAGGAAGGATGTCTCTCCTTCATTCAATGAAGTATCAATAGAGGATTTCCAGGTGTACAAGAAAAGGCCTAAAGCTACTAACACTAATGACAGGACTGGAGAAGAAGAGACCCACTCTACCACTGTAGCTGAAGGGGAGAATTCATCACCTTTCTCAAGCAGTCATCAGATGATGTTTACTTCTTCCTCAAAAAAGTAGACCAATACCACTGTGATCACCCAACCTCTGTTGGGATCTGTAAAACTGAGAATTTTTTAAAAATATGATTTGATTAAGAAGAAAAACCAGATGCTGACTAGCATCACCTATGCTCAGTTCTAGAAGCAAACGTCCACATCACAACACATATTTTTATCATATTTTGATACAGAGAAATGGAGAATGCACATGGCATTTTTGCAGGCACAAGTGCTCCATCCAAAAGAAATCACTGATTACAAGAGGGCTACATTGGAGTTTAACACCAGAGATGTACATCCAGTTGATCAGATGGATCTACACAGGCAGACTGGAGAAATGATTTTCTCAACATTAGCTAATGCTTCCACTTTTGCTTCCAAATTACAGGTTTCTATGAACAATGTTCAAACCCAATTAAAGATGGAGAAAATATCATCCTTTGCAAAGGATAACAGGATTAAGTCCTCAGAAGAATTGGTGCTCAAAATTGGGTATGACCCCTCAAATGTGAAAGCAGCTGAGGATTTTCTCAAGAAAAAGAATGATGATATAGAAACTCTGAGGAAGCAACTGAAATTTCTAGCTATAGAAGACTCACAGGCCAAAGAGATAGTTGAGATAGAAGGGGAGAAGGAGGAATTGCTAAAGCTTATCATGGAACACAATGCACAAATAAAAGAGATGGAAGCAGAGCTGGAACGGTTATTAAAGAAGGAACAAAAAACACCTATGGAAGTCATCCCACTGAGTGTAGTTCCTCTCACATGAGCTAGCACAACAACTGTATCAACAACCACTACAACAGAACTTCCATCAACCACCCCACTGACAGCTCTGGAAAAATCTATAGAGCTAGCAAAATCAATGGAGGAGATGACCCTATAAGGAACAGAGATCAATAGATTGAAAAAGGAGGTTGAGAATCTCTAGTATCTTAAGTCTTCTTACCAGACAAACTATAACATTGAGAAGCAAACATCAGAAAAGATCAAGCAGGAAATACAACAGTTGCAAAAGCAAATAGTGGCAGGAAAAACACTAGCTGAAGCCAAGGAGAACATTTGGATGGACATCTCCAAGTCCATAAATGAAATTTGGCCCATGGTTCAAATTATGTTTGAACAACAGGAACTAGTGTTGAGGAGCAAGCAGGCCATTGAAAAGATAAAGGGAGAGTTGGGGGAAATTCCCACAGAAGAAAATGAAATCATTAGATTTCTAAATTCGAAGATTAGGGAAGAGCTGAAGATTGAAGATAGGACGGAAATCATCCTTGAAGTCAATAGGGTTATGGCTAAACAAGGATTGATGTTGCAACTGGAGGAGAAAGTCCAGAACATGGATATCGGAGTTCAGAGGTTCTTCAGCAAGATCGATGCCTTGAAAAAGAAAGGTCTTCCTAGTTTACTGGTACTGAATGAAAAGATGATGACCCTCTCTGACTACAAGCATAATATTTCCACGGTGGCCAAGGATAGTTCCAAGTTTTCAAGAATACAGGGCAGCATAACAGGCAAAGCATTTCTAGAGACTTTGTAGCTGGACCTCAACATACAACATGAGATCAAATATATTTTCATCACCAATCTGACGTTTGTTAAATATACAGAAATGGATGAAATCTACCAAAGACTGCTCAAAGTCACCATTCCCAGTCAACAATGGGAGGATCTGTGCACTTTGATCAAATGAGGGATGGGGTGTACAGTCCAACTTAGCATGTAGATCAGTCAAAGTCATGTGAATGACTCACCAACGGCCTTCCCCAAAATCAACATGAAGGATCCGACAGATCATCATCAGTTCCTACATTTTTGTATATTGTTATATAGTTAGTTAGATCTAGCATCTTCCACGTCCTGATCATAAATGACAGGGTCATTTGTAATTTTGATGATAAATACTTTGAACTTGGAAGTATTGAGGGTTGATCTTTACGCCCAAACAAGTTGTAGCACTATAATTTTTATCAGAGATCTACCAGTAATAAAAAGGACTTTCACAGGATTCTTGTGTGTTAGTTGTTGGTGATGTTTTCTTCTCTCAGTTTAAATGTTTTTCCTATCTTCGTAATCACTTATGTTTTCTACATCTGATCGTTTAAAAGAAGTTGAAGTTGTAGAATTTATCTTTGTATACTCTATTTCTATATTTTAAAGATCTTAATGTTTATCTTATGATGTTATGATTAATAAATTCTTAAATGCTTCTTGGTTATAATTGATTATCTCATCTTTATGCTATCCACCATTAAATTTCCAAAGAATCTAACAGTTGCATTATCCTGCCCCATGAAAACACCTTATAAAATAAGTTCATTGATCTCGAACTTTATAAAACAGACCCCATAGCCCAATGGATGAGTAAGCAATATTTCAACCATTTTTATAAAACAAACACACTATCTCATTTATTTAACTAGCCTAACATCTAAAATCTAAAACAACTTTAAATCTCACAGAGATCCGTCTCTGAAACTGGAAGGGCTAGATCCTAGTTTCGAAGTGGTTGGATAAGGTTACCTCTATTAAATTTCTTCTACTTAACAACAGCCTCTAGGAATTTACAGAGTGGTAACACAATTGGCGAAACATGTGGAGGAGGATGAGGAGAAGGAGAAGTAGGAGGAGTAATAGGTGGTAGAGGGGATGTCATTCGATCTAGTGGAGGACCAAGTGGTGGATGATAATGCAGTGGAGGATCAAGAGCATCGTTGTCAGAAGATGAGCCAAATGAACCAGAATGAGAAACATCCCTCAGCCTCTGGATGAGGTTGAGGGCATTGATAACATGATGCGTGAATGAAATCATGTCATGAGGAAGGGTCAACCATATAAAAAATATCTATTGCACCTGTAAGATCTCTCTAATGTGTACATGTGTGACTCCCTACCTGGAAAGTAGACCACATATGTGATCTTCCACCTCAATTCAGACTCTCCAATCCGACCTACATGGAATGCCAAGTCTATGTACTAGATTCTGCTCAGTTGCCTCATCCATCTCCTCATTTTTTTGGGGAGGCTCATCCCCAACATATGTTCCAATAGTGGCAAAACAATCGACAAAAATAATCAAATAACTGAAACAAAATGTTACAATAAATTGCATGTGCATTAAATAAGACAAAAAAAAATATACAACTAGATTTATCAAAACATAACGATAATATTACCTCTGTCATATACTATCTTGTTTGCAGTAAGTAGGATGTTCAGAAATCCTCTCCAATCCATTCTCATGTACAGGTACTATACAAGATCAAGAACAATATTGTCCTCTCCAGCCAAAAAATCACATATCTCTCTATCAATCGAAGTACATGGAAACTCTGATTGGCCCCTCTTGGGAAACAACTACTTGCACATACACATACACACATTAGTCATAGTCCTAGGAGGGAAGTGAGGTATTGTCGATCGAGTGACATGAAACCTCTGATGCAAATGGGAAGGATAAAATCCCATAAAAAAAGTGACAGTGATCTAATGTGAAATAAAATTAGTACAAAAAAATCTCCAACCGCCTAATCAGTCGAGGCATCTGAACTAAAGTATCTACATATTACATCAATGAGCAACTAATGTAGTTCCCATCAAAGTTAAAGTGTGCCAATGTCATGAAAATAAGGGACATGCACTTAACTTCCTCTGCACCAAATGGATATATCCGCAACTGACCACTAGAAACCTTGAATTATATAGCATGTACAATGTTCACACTAACATATCTCTGCACATATGCCAACTCTCTCTCTCCTGCAATGCTGACCGATAAATCAGGGAACTGGGGCCAAACCTTCCCCCTCCTAGATAAGTCAGTGATAAAATAAATATCCTCCTCTTTGGGATGATACCACAAATAAGGATCGACCCTAAATGCCTTTCGACCATGATCCTAGGGATGGAACAAGCACCATAAAAATGAAGAGTTCCCCTTGAGGGATGTAGCCTCCTCACAAAAATTTAGGAGGTCAACATCCCTAAAAAAGAAACGGGTTTGCAGTGCAATAGGGTGAGGGATCCATGAGAAGGAGGGTTCACCACATTATTTGGAATGCCAAGATGTGTCATGACACATTACATGAGTTGCTTTACCAAATCTATTTAAAAAAAATATCTCCATATTTCTATTACATTGAATGCCCATAAATGCAATCACTTCCTTCACCAATTTCTCAAATATACTACATTCCTAGTTGTATCAATATCATAGTTAACTCTTTCTACATTGTTTTGTTGAATTGTTTGTTCAATTATGCTTGTTATCGCTCCCATTTGATAATTGCATTGTCTATTCCACACCAGGTTTCTCCAATATCCTTTATATACCACTTGAGACCTTTCTTGAATTTCCCTAAGTTACAAGGGATGCAACTCCCTTTACTGCAATGGAAATGCACCATTCTCCTCCTGAATAACAAAAAGGCCAGAGTGGGACTAAAAGAAAACTAGGACAACATCGAGGTAAGACAAGACTTATAGAAATGAAAGCATGTAAGCAGTCTATTGAGGAAGAGGGGATCCCTCTATAGCTCAAAGATATAAAAAACATATAAGAAAATCAAATTGAAACCGAGGAACCAAATAACCCACATTGATTTCCCAATTTGACCGCCAAACTATTCCTAATACTTCACACAAGGGTAGGAGAAGTGAGTAATAAGACGTCATCGGTTCAAAAATGCATGTTAATTCATAGTGGGAACAATTATTGATTCATTTATTCTATCTCCCATTGAATCTAATATCACACTATGGGGGTAGGTGAAATGTTGTCCCCCCATTTATAGTACTAACCCCAAGATTTACCAACACTCAAATTTTCTCGATGATCTGCCAAGGAGTTTTGATGGTGTAAAACATGAAAGAGTCGATCTGATAAAAGAGATGAGCTAGAAAATATTGTTTATGGAAATATTTGTATTTAACTACTTGAAGAACTATCGATGAATCCCCCACCATAAATGTTTCCTTTTCCCATCAAGATTTAGGGAGTAGTATACCTTTGAACATGAAGTTTTGATGGCGTAAAACATGAAAGAGTTGATCTGATCAAAGAGATGAGCTATATATAGTTGTTTATAAAAATATTTGTATTAAATTGCTTAAATAACGATCGATAAACCCCCACCATAAATATTTATTTTCCCCTCGATATTTTAGAAGTAGTATACCTTTGAACAAAACTAAAGTGTTCACTTCATTATTTATAGTAATCAAAATTCCCCATACATACATTACTTCTTAGTTTCCTCTAGAGTAAAAAATTAATCCCCAATACTTACCCCACTACATGAGAAGCATATATATTAATATTATTATATATGAACAAATCAAAACAAAATTTAAAAATAAAATCAAAACAAAATTTGAAAATAAAATAAAAAACAAAAAACCAAACAAATCATGGATAGCTTATGGAATATTTTGGAGTATACTTTATGAAGTTGCAAAAACTCTCAAAGTAATTGCATGCATTATTAATTAACAATCTTATTATTATAATAAATCAAAACTATATTTGTGGAAGAAAAACATTCATTAAGAATTGAAATATTAGTTGTTTATTCACGTCATTATTTTATTTTTATGAATTCTTTTCTACCATATTTCTTTATCAATTTTAGAGTTTGCATTCCACAAAAAAGTTTTATTCTCTTGCATCACACAAGCACACAAACTCTAAGTTCTATTCTCTTGCATCACACAAACACCTCTGGACAATGTTATAATCGAATATTAAGAGTACATCAACATAAGCTTTAAGTCTCCTCTAAGTTCATTATCACATTATGCTCCAAGTCTACTCTACTCCTCTAACATTCCATGTTATCATTCTAGGGTTTACATTGCACAAAATCTCGGTATTCTTCTCTTACACTACATAAGTGCTAAGACCTAAGCTCATCTCTAGGTCTTGCTTTCTACAAGAATACTCCAAGATAATTATAAATTGTTAAAATATTGTGTAACTCCAAAGAATATTCTTATCCCCTTTTGTGGATAAAGATAAAATATATTTATTATTGATTAGATCAATCTTCTTTTGTGGATTGATCATGTCAGTCATTGTAATTGACCAAATCCCCTTTTTTGGATTGGTCAAACCCTAATTGTAATAGGCTAAATAAGAAGTCGGCTCCAGTATATATTAAAGAGGCCCCAGAATATATTAAAGGTGGCTATAACCACCCAGAAGAAGAAGTCAGCCCTGCTAGTGAAGAGACACTTCCACATGTGCCAAAATTGTATAAATAAGACAGGCTAATGCCTCATTTGAACACACACTTAGCTCACTCATCTAGTGCGCAAGTGTTGAAGGAAGCTGCAGTTGTCGGTTGCCGGAAGAAGAAAGAGAGAGAGGCGTGTTGCTCAGTGTTTGATATTCTCTGTTGTCTAGTTCATTATCTTGGCATTGTATTGGCTATCTATATTAAGGAAGTTTTGCTTGGTTTTCTTCCCCTTGAGGGTTTCCCAGGATAAATGCTTGTGTACTCTTGTGATTGTGTTTCTCTAAGTGATCCTATCTATGCTATTGTTATCTAGTAAATTGAAAGTAACCTAATAATAGCAGAAACTTTAACATGGTATCAGAGCTAAGCTGAAGAGAGCATATTTCACAGGAAAAAGAAAAAACGTCACTGTTGTCGTACATGAAAATTAGGGCTTTTTATTGAAGAAGGTTTTCAACCCCAAATCCATCTAGAAAGGTGTGCCCTACCTCAAGGAACATTTTGACATCTTCAGCACACATTTTCAGTGGCTAGATCTCTCGGAAAGTGAAACCCTAGTTTTCACAAAGTACCAGAAAACCAGAGTACCAGAAGTACCAGAAAACCAGAAGCACCAGTCCAGAAATCCGCAAATCAAGTTTGAAGGGGTAAAATTTGGATTTTTAGAAATCTGACTTTACCAGCATACTCGCCTCAATCCAGTGCATCTTTTGGTGAGTTCAGTTTTTAGATCCAAGAAATTTGATTTTTTTATTATTTCTAGAGCCCGAAGGGCTAGGGTTTATACTACAAGAAACAATGGCTACCAGCATGAGGGTAGAAGACAGGCTAGAAGGATCTAGAAACTTCAGATCTTGGAAGCATAGGTTGCAAATGATTCTAGACAAGAATGATACCAAAACCAGATGAAACAGAGCAAAAGACCAAGCATAAGAAGAATGAAAAGAAAGCAAAGAGAATCGTGTCAGATTCAGTAAAGGATCACTTGATCCCTCATATATCCAAACTACAGATAGCAAGGCAAATGTATGAAGCACTCAACAGGTTATATGTAAGCAAAGACATCAGTCGTAATCTTACCTTAATAAATCAACTTCGTAATATGAAGATGGAAAACTCAGAATCTGTCACATCCTACCTTATGAGAGTTTCTTAGATCAGAAATCAACTTGCAGCTATTGGAGATGTCATTAGTGACAAGGAGCTTGTAACCACAACCCTAAATGGGTTTCCAACATTTGGATTTCTTTTGTACAAGGAGTGTGTGCAAGAAGCAAGTTACCCAAGTTTGTTAAGTTATGGGCAAATTGCACACATGAAGAATCTAGACTTGCAGACCAACATAAGAGATTAATTGTTGACGAAGATGAAGCTCTTATAGTTCAAAAGAACAAAAGAAGTTCCTTCAGAAGGAACAATAAAGAAGCTAACTCCGTAAGAGTTCCAGACAAGAAGAAAGATGTTTCAAAGATCAGATGCTACAACTGTCAAAAGTTGGGACATTTTTCCTATGACTGTCCTCAAGGAAAAGGGAAAAGAAAGCATCAAGCACATGTGGCAGAGGAAGAGGAATCTCTTCCCTCAAAGAAAGCTTTAGCAGAAATTAAGGATTATGCACTTTAAGTTGAAGATAGTTGATTTGAAGAAAGATAGCAAATGGTGGAGTCCGTGGAGCCTCCCCACACAAAAACAAAAGATAAGTATTCATGTTTATTTCTAGTATCTTGTTTACTTCAATACTTTATCATTGCAATTTAGTTTTTTTTTAGAATGTTAATTAACCTCGTTTATTTCAGTGTCTGTGCAGACTTATGAAGGAAGTATCAAAGAAGAGGATGAAGAAAGAGATAACATATTTATTTAATGTATGATCACTCATGAGAGTGACAAAGAAAGCATACTGTAAGTAAGTTTACAAGTCTCGGAAGAAAGAACTTATGTCGTGAATTGCAAAAGTTAGACAACATGATAAGGACGTATGATATGGTGACAGTTTGTGAAGACCAGACAATACCCGATATTCATATAGGAGCAGGAGGCTCCTAAAGATGCAGAACAAAAATATTCAAGATGAAGCAAAAGATGGATACTCAGATATAGTGGATGAGATGCAGGTAACTACAAGTTGCTCCAGTACCGT
>JASDQU010361704.1:0-11747 GCA_032191745.1 Picea mariana | reverse complement strand
CGGAATTATTTGTAACTACCTCCAAAGTGACGGAGAGGTTGCGAGCTTATGGGACGGCATGGGTAAGTGCGCTCGTCTCACAAATGTTGGATATTTAGACAAAATTATAAAGGACTTAAATATATATTACATCAGAAATTGGAAAGTTGTCGTGCTGGAGTTTATAAATAACTCTGTATTCAGCTCGTGGAAATTCCTCTCGCTGGTAACTGCAACGATACTTTTGATCGTCACTTGCTTGCAGGCGTACTACTCTGTCTAAAATTGCAAGAACTGGGTAAAACAGTAGAGATACACACCAGAGTTTTTCCAGCGGAAATATTGAAAACTGCAAAGCAGTATTGCTTGTTCTCTATAGACTGTGCATTGATCTGGGCGTCCCTAGCAATCCTGCCCTATTAGAGTTGAGCACTCGTGCAGAGGTAGCCAAATATATACTGGACAATGTGGGTTAATAAATATAAATGCATATTGGCAATGAATAAATAGTATTGGTAAAATGAATAATTCATATAATAAAGAAGAATAGTATTATTGTTTATGTCGAAAAACAATGATAAGAATAAAGTAGAAATTAGCACAACTGCTAATACAGTAGTTGGGGAACGCTTAAAAGTATGGGCTGTTAAAGAATTTATTAAATTATATTATTAATTAACAAATAAAGTGTTGCGCTTCATTAATTAACAAGTAATTTTTAAATATGATTAGATAAATGTAAAAAAGTAAACACATAAACGGATGTCTTTATAATAGCTAGGAAGTTAATGATTGAAATCACAACCATTTATTTTGTGTGACTACTAAGAATATTCCAGTCATATTTAATCTTGTCCATAAAAAACTTATTAAGCACTAAACCCCTATTAAATCTGTCCATTGTCAATAGGTGTACGCCTTTTGGCGTAACAAGTAGCAATATTTAGTTTTTAATGTGGAATAAAATTTATTAAATAAGTTAAATGCACACATTAGTATATGTGGGAAGCAATGTAAAATATTTATAAGTGAAACAATTTAACATGAAACTCTGTTCAATGTGTTCAATGTGGAATAAAAGTTAGCAAATAAGTGAAGTATTCAATGGGGATGTTAGCATATACTCTAAACAATGTAAATAATTGAAATGTTCAATGGAGACATTAATATTTGATGGAAGCAATGTAAAGTATTTGGAGGCTAAGATGAAAACCAATGCAAAGTATCTGGGGGTTAGGATTTAAGGAAGTAAAGTGGGTACAGTTGTTGCCAGAAGAGATAAGATAGTCTTGATGTTATATTCAATGTCAGTGCAACAAATATTAAGACAAAAGTCTTTTAACTTTTTAGATATCCGATAAGATAGCTTTGATGTTAAATTGAATATGGGTGCAACAAACATTAAGAATTTTTTTTTTAACTTTTTATATATCTCAATGCTTATAAGTATATACATATATTAAAAAATAAGTATATAAAGTGAACAAAATGCTTCTATGGATATGCTCAATTTAAAAGATATTGCTAAACATATATATATATATATATATATATATATATATATATATATATATATTATGATTCTCACAATATGTAATTTGCATGATAACAAACTCATTTATGGAAGGTTAGGCACTATGCACTCTATGATTATGAAAAGATGTAATTTGCATGATAACAAACTCATGTATGACAGATTAGACACTATGCACTCCGCACTCCTCATTAGTAAATAAGTGAAAAACATATGTAGAAAGCAATGTAAAGTTTTTCCAATGAAAAGATTTTGCATAAAACTTTGTAAAAATAAGCAAACAAATGAAATATTCAATGTAGTACAAAACTTACTAAATTAATAAGTGAAGTGTTTAACCCGGAATGCAAATAAGTGAAATGTTCAATGAGGAGGTTAGCATAGCCAAGACATAGTTTAATTTGAAGCCTTGTGCCCATAATTCCACACTTTCAGTAATTCACAAAATGTTTTTATGTATATGTTTAACTAAAAACATATTGTTAAACGTATATATCTACCACTAGAGACATTTGTTGGGAAGGGAGACATCGTCCCCACATATATATCTTCCTGCACATCCACACAACAATGTCCTCCACACATGCAAGCCCTAGTCTAATTTGAACCATTGTGTGGATAATTCATAACCATCATCATTCTGTACTCCGACACTTCGCAACTCTGCACTTCCAATACTTCCATCGCACAAATTATAACCAGTAATGTAATTTGCTTCATAACAGACTCATTTATGAAAGTTTTATTTTTGAACATTTTCAAGTCTTTATAGCAAAAACATTTTTCATAAAAGGTAAATTGTTCAATGTCTAAGAAAACTTGGTAAATAAGTGAAGTGTTCAACTTATATATATCTTTGACAGAGATATATCTTCGACACACACATATCATCCACACAACCGTATCTTATGGGTGTCTACACAAGCACATGTGCTCCACAACCAACATAATCTAATTTGAACCATTGTGTCGATGATTCATATTGCCCATCCTCTCGCATTCCTGCACTTTGCAACTCCGCAGTTCCAATAGTTCAATAGCACAAATTCTGACTAGCACTGTAATTTTTATGATAACTCATTGATTTATGACAATCTTGTTTTCTAAGTTTCCAACACTAATTCTCCATACTTGTATTTATTTTAAGTGATAATGTTTATTATAAAAAAATAGGTATATAAAGTAAAAAAAAATGTTTTTGTGCATATGTTTAACTTAAAAAATATTGTTGAGTTGAATTTGTTTCAAGTAACAATGTTTATTATAAAAAAAACTAAAAACATCTGGCATGAAACTTAGTAAAGGGAAGTATTTAGAGGTAAATATGCAAAGAAAACAATGTAACATGTATTGAAGTGGAGTTGTAAAGAGAACAATATAAAGTGTGTGGATATTACAAACTGCGAGAAACAATGTAAAGTGTGCGCAACCTATGTTTTTCAGAAAACAAATAGGTTAGAATTCCCTGGACAACAGAGCTTCCTTGTGCATAGCGTTGAAATTGACAATAGGATATCACAAACTAGTTACCGAGACACCTACTTCTTTCAACAAAGATAAGAGAATACCATCTGTAGATAATTGAAGAGATGGATAGTCCAAAAGCAAAGCAATTTTGAAACTTTGAACCTAAAACAACTAAATCCAAAACCATAATTATGATCATGGTCAGAATTAAAACAAAACTTGATAATGGAGCAACTTAGTTAAATAAACATAGACAAGGAAATAAAGCCCTAAAAAAGGACCTCGCACTATGTTATTCAATTTTTACAATATGATACAAAATTTGTTAATCATTGCATATAGACGCCAAAATATCATTTCGCAGAATGAAAGTCAATGGTTACATATGCACATAACATGACATTTCATTGAAAAATGGTAAAGACTTTGAACTTAAAATGCCAAAATATACAATTGTTTTTCCATGATCACTTTAAATGCCAAAATAGCTATTCGACAAGCTCAAAAAATATACGATTGTCTTTTAAATAGGGTTTGAAAGTGTTTGTCCAAATGGACTGGGATTGGGGCTCCCATGGACCATAAAATAGAAGAAATATCTAGAAAAAAGAAATAAAAATAGTTAGAAATGGGTTTTTGCTTTTGACAAAACATAGGACAAGCAATTTTGGTGCATTACCAAGTGATGAAAGAAAAGAAGAAAAAAAACAAATGCAGTGCTTGCTTGACTACTTACCGAGAAGGAAGTGTTATGTTATCCGAGTTTGTATGTTGAAGGTATGCTTCTGGATTTAGAGGATTTGTTTCTTTGGATTGTTGTTGAACTGTCTTTGGTGCTTATTATGGGTTGATAATTTCTTCTAAGTCCTTTTTGACCCAGTCATCAATATAGTCTTTAATTAGATTGATGGTTATTTCTTACTTAACTTGAAGATAGAAAATCTCCTCCTCCACTTATTTGCATTCAAGATGGACTTAGTCGATGAATCATTGTTATTGAAAAATGTAACAAACCATTGCTTCAGTTCCTCATTAGCAAATTCCCCAAGATTTTTGAAGTCATTAGCTAATGAGGATTTCACTATGGTTAACTCACTATCAAGCTCTTCTTTGATGATCATGGTTGGATTCCTGAAAAAATCTAGGCCTTGTGGTTCCTTAATAGCATCAATTGATTTTAAAGTAGCATATCCTCTTCTTCCACTGATATTTTCGCAAGCAACCATTGCACCTTGCAACACAATTAATTGTGCTTCCCAAAATGCCTTTTATTTTCTTTATTCTTTTGTCTAAGGGAATCCCTTCTTAGTTTCTTTGATATTCGTTCATACTAGTGACTTGTGCAACACAAGTATTTATCTCATTTTGATAATATGATTGAGCATACTCCAAATCTCTTCGTAAATATTTAGTAAAATTTGTAATCATTTTTGAAAGATTATATAGACCAGTACTGACCTCCCATGTTTTTCTTATTATGTCCAATATTGTGTTAATGGTTTCAACAACATAGCCTTTGAATCCATTCAGTAATTGAAGCGCTTTTTTAATTGGCTTTGAGGTTCCACGAGTACTTGGAAGAGTTTTCTTTGCCGATGATATGGCCAATGGCTTTGCAAAGAGTGGATTGGGAGTTAGTGCATCCTCAATCTCACTTATTCTCCTCTTCAATATAATAGTCTGTAACTCTTGGTTGGAAATCAAATAAAAAAGTGCATCTCCTATGAAAAAATGTAGTTTCATGAGGGAAGATGGTCCACATCAGCACTTGATCTTTGAACCACCTTTCTATTTTTTAGACTAGCCTTCTCTATGTACAATTTCCTTTTGTGCTTATTGTATTGAGTATTATGCAGTGTTAAGGAGTATTTCTCAAACAACACTGGTTCTTCTCTTGCGAGCTCTTGTGCAAGTTGTTGAATTTCTACAATTATCTAGGCTACCCATTCGGGTAGCTCTGTACTATGAAGCTACATATCATCAACATCTCCTAGACTTCATGGGCTTCTTGAATCTTTGGAATTGTCTATGTTTGGGGATAATTTTTTTTTTTTTGCAGTGAGACTGCATGTGCGCGTTCAAGATTACATGACGTGGCTTCTCTTCAACATCACCTCTAGCAAATACGTCATTACTCTATTCTCTGTTTAGATTTTGTTGTTATGTTCTTTGTCTAGAGGAGGAGATCTTACGCGCCTGAGGATTGGAGGATTACTGGACATTGGTACTGCTTTTCCCCCCTTTTCTTGCTTTGCTTTCTTTTTCATATTTGAGCTTATTTATGTTAGAAAGTCCTCGTTGCATCCATTGATGGCCTTTTTTCACAGGGATTGGCACTGGTTTCCTTGTCAAATCTCATGAACAGATTATTGTATTAGACAAATTTTAAGTATTGTGAAAACAAACCCTAGGGGTCAAAAATTCTTAGAGCTTGTGCTTATTTTAGATCAAATGCACTAAGTGTTTTTTAGACTTCTTTCATATGGGATGGATTCCTAACTTTTGTGTCCCCAACTTGAAAAGGAAATGTAATGAATTGTATTTTTATTTTATTGTCAAATGTAATGCACCAGGTTATATATTGTCGGTAAAATTCTACGAAAAAATATCTATCGCAGACAAACATACAGAGTAGAAGTGTATTTTCTTGGAAACCATACAACTGAATGTATGTATGGCTTTCATCTTGAATTCAAATTCCTTTTCAATTCATAAATTTCTCACCCTCTTGAGTTATTCTCTTGGGCTCTACCCCAACCAACATGTGTTTGAATTTTCTAACAAAATCATCTTGAACAATGTAAAAATTGAATCGTGCTTTACATTTAGATAGGATGAGGTACTAGAATTGGACTGGCTCATTCTATGTATTTACATTCTCTTTAACAGGGGTACTATCAAACACATTGCAATAAACAATTGCAAACATCAGATATGCAGTCATATAAAAACTTTGAGTGCTTAAGGGGTGAAATCACAGAGGTGGGTAACACTTTCGTGACAATCAGATCTCCAAAATTCTGAAAAACATTTTTTCAGCTGAACTAATATTATTTTTCGACCGAAAGATATTTGTTTCGGCCGAACTAGTTTTCGACCAAAAAGTGAAACGTCAAATCAAACAGTGCAGTGACGACACCCTCGATTTGCGTATAAAAATTTAGTAGGACGGATTTTTTCCATCCGGCAATATGTTTTCGACTGAAAGATATTCCAGTCGAACAATGTTTTGGTCGAAAGATTGTTTGACCGAACAATCTTTCGGTTGAAAGATTGTTTATATATCAACCACACGTCGACTTCAAATGGTTTTCAAACTTTCTTGGCGTTTTAGTGCGTCTGTGTGTGTCCGTGAGCGTTTGTGAGGTCGTAAGCGCATAGGTCTGTGAGCATTTGGCGTAGAGGTCGTGAGTGCAGAGGTGTGAGATTTTGGTACAGAGGTCTTGTGAGCATTTGGGTGCAATGGTCGTGTTGGCGCAGAGGCCATTTTGGCGAGCTGTCAGCGAGTTTCAGGTATTTTTCCATGTTTTCATTTTAGTTTTTAATTTTAGATTTTCATTTGTATTTTAGTTTTAGATTTAGTTTTAGTTTTTTTATTTTAATTTTATCTTTAGTTTTATTTTTATTTTAATTTTAGTTTTCTACCATATTTAATTTAGTTTTTTTTTAAATTAAAATTTAGTTAATTAGGAGGCTGAACAGGGCAATGTCGTGGGCACGCCAATTGCCCGGCCACACGGCTAGGCCCTCGTGGCCAAGTCAAAGTCCAATGGAATGTGACTTGGCCGCGAGGGCCTAGCTTTGTGGCCAAGCAGTTGGGTGCCCACGACATTGCCCTGTTCAAATTAGATTTAGTTTTAGTTTTTTATTTTAATTTTACTTTTACTTTTATTTTAATTTAAATTTTAGTTTTATTTTTAGTTTTCTGCCAAATTTAATTTATTTTTTTAAATCAAAGTTTAATTAATTAGACAATCGTTTAGGGAAATGCTGTGGGCACACCAACTGCCTGGCCACAAAGCTAGGACCTCGTGGCCAAGTCACTGTCCACTAGACTTTGACTTGTCCGCGAGGGCCTAGCCCTGTGGCCAAGTAGTTGGGTGCCCATGACATTTCCCTGTTCAAATTAGCTTGTCAACTAGAGGTCAATTGACAAAATGTCTTGCATGAAAAACCTACTTTAACATAGGTTATCATGTTTTGGTCCTTTAAAAGACCATCCACCATAGAAACTAGCATTTTGGTGTTCATAAAAGTTTAAAATAATTGTAAGCATCATCTGCATCAATCAAGTCACGCTGATAAATCATGATGGTGCATTAACAAGAATCTACATTAGCTACCATTTGACATAACCCATGCAAAGGCATTCCCTAGGTCTAAACTATGCTCTGGAACAAAAAATGAAGTAGCCATCAAATACCCATGCCACAGTAAAGGCCTCACAAAGATCTAGCTAACTTCTAAAACAGAAATCAAGCTTTTATCAACAGTTGATCTTGCTTCAACAACTAAACAAATTATCTATGTTTTGGCCTTCTGCTTTCTTGGATTATTAATAAATTAATATTCCATAAACATTGATCTGGAACAACAAACGAAGTAGCCATCACATACACATGTCACTGTAAAGGCCTCACCAAGATCTAGCTAACTTCTGAAACATAAATCAAGCATCTATCAGTAATTGAATTCCAACAAAATTCCTATAAAATAAAAAAAATAATTTCAACTAAAAAGAAAACACCATAAATTCTAACAAAATTCCTATAAAATTAAAAAAATAATTTCAACTAAAAAATAATTTATCTTCTAAACTTTTTAACTTCGAGAAACTTCCACACCCTTTTTAACATCCATTCAAAAAATTTTGTCACTTACATAATTGCATTAATATGTCATCATAGTTCAAACAATGGACATTTCCAACTCGCACCAATGAAGCGATGGTGTCTTACTCAAACGGATTTTCAATAGCTTGTTGAAGTTGACATGATGATGTCTTATTCAAATGAATTTTCAAAAGCATGTGGAGGTTGATGTTGATATGCTTGGAAAACCAATGTAGATATCGTTGTATATATACAATATGAAAACATTGGGTTAGATGAAGACATTGATGGTTTGTTTAGATGAAATACTAAAAATATTGACATTATTTTTACAAAAATTACATTTAAGTTGATGTTTAAGGCATTTTTTAAAAGTACTTTGATGTTTTTTTTATAAATTTTTATATTATTATATAAATATTAATAATATGTAACATTGTAAAACTAATTGCATATGTTGGCATTGGTCTTAACTATTATATACATTTTTTTTTATATACATTTTTAAAACAATGTGATTATACTTAAATTTATATAAGATTTTATTTATGTTGGTACATTTTAATTTTGTATACATGTTTAAACCAATGTGATTATTTATACAAGATTTTATTTATGTTGGTTTTTTTGTTAATTTAATATACATCTTTAAAACAATGTGATTATACCTAAATTTATATAAGATTTTTTTGTTGTTGTTGTTCTTTTTGTTATAGATTGTCACATTATTAATATTTGTTAATTATATGTGACTTTGTAAAATGTATTACATACATTGACATTTGTCTCAATTATCATATACATTTTTTAAATAATGAGATTATACCTAAATTTATACAGATTTTATTTTTGTTGGACTTTAAATAACATCAAGCTTCGTTAATATATTTTTAATCCTTATTAGGTCAAGTATTATAGTTTTCACATATTTTGACTTTTTCTGAGTGCATTTAATTTTGTATATGTTTTTCATGGTTTTTTTAAAAATAGTTATTTATTTTAATTGCAAATTGTATTTTTAATTTTTTTAATTTATGGTTTTTATTGGCTTAGAAAATAATTATGAGATTTAATATCATGTGGAAAGCTTTGACTTTTTTTGTGTGCATTTAATTTTGTATATTTTTTTCATGGTTTTTTAAAAATAGTTATTTATTTTAATTGCAAACCGTGTTTTTAATTTTTTTAATTTATAGTTTTTTATTGGTTTAGAGAATAATTATGAGATTTAATATCCTGGTGGAAGAGTGTATGTTTGAAGTATTTATCAAAGTCCAAAAAATATTTTAAAAAATAAAGTTAAATAACTATCATTACAATGCTTCCACTTATTAATTGGTCTGACGTCCCATATTAAATGCTTATTAATTGGTTTGACCTGAAAGTCAAATCACACTTGTCATTACCTTCCGTTTTTGCATTTCATCTCTACCTCTCACCACTATCCCTGGATCCTCAAACATGTTATAACCCGTAACTTCCTCCTCTAAGTGTCATAACTTCATTATAGTATTTGTTTCCAATACCATGACCAATTTCTCATATAAATGAATCCAATGAAGTATGGAACCAATAAAATGAACAGTAACATAAGACTAAATATTTAAATCCAATATATTTTCAGGATCATTTGAAGTGAGAGATGTATATTACACCACTTTAACAACAACTACTATAACATTGGGATTTGGAGATGGATTTGTTGGGAAAGAGTTTTTTTAGATGGAGCATTAGGATCTCATGCATTGGTACCTATATTTTGGTAATTATTTCAAGTTAGATCTCTCCATGAATGGAGCATTTGAAGTTTCAAATTTCACCAACAATTTGGACTACTTCATTAACTGTAGTAGTTAGCATGAGTTGTGGATGCTTCTCAAGCATAAGCTTCTCCTAGTAGTGATTTTAGTATAGTTCATGATAAGTATAGATTTTTATTTAAAAATATTCTCTTATGTTAGACAAAGACATTGTGTTCCCTCAAAAGTAGTAAATTTCCTTCTTCCTTACTATACCATGATTTTCTCGGCTAGGAATGTTTCCAACTAGTAGACATCCCAGATACTTCATATGAGTCATCGCTAAGGGAATCCTTAGATGAAGTGACCTTGGGATGGAATTACATATAATTAGTCATCAAATGATGCTAAAGGAGAGCACCTTACATGAATCCAAGGTCGCATAGGCCCTTGATTTCTTCCCCTCAATTTTATTTACCTGATCTAGCTCTACTTTTGAGGGTGTGGGTTATCATAGTGGTGGGATTTGTGAGCAATGACAATTTGATTACTGATGTGACATTGATTTATTTTCCACTATTTATCCCAGCCATAACCCAAGGCCTTTGGACCATGGAGATAAACACAACATCAACCTGAACTATAGCTTGGGTTCAATAATAGATTTTTAGTCCATTAACTAGCATGAGTCATAGTTAACATTGAGATAATGGGGAAAATCCCCTATATCTATTCATCCATTCCCCCCATTTGATTCTGGGGAATACACACCCCTTGGATAAGGACCTATAGGTTGACAACATAAATTGAAATCCAAAATCTTTATCTTTACATTCTCATCTATGGATTATTAATTTAACTAGTGTGAACATCATATAATACAACTATGGGTGTAGGTCCTACCTATATTACATAAAGTTCAATGTTGCGTTGAAGCCCAATCACCTTGAAAATATCATGTAGCTATAAGGCTTAGGATAGAGGTCATTTTCGAGAAGAAAAAATGGAAACTCAATATCATCCAGTGATCTCTAGCCTAAAATGACCCTAAAATATTTTCTCTATTTATCCCCCACTGATTGGAGTAGGTGTTACATTTTCATCACCTACAAGAATAGGTGTTTTATTCTCTTCACCAATTGGATCATGTATTGCATTATCACTACCAAGAGGGATGGGTGTTACATTATCTCTACAAATTGGACCATGTTTTGCAATTTCACCACCCACTTGCACACATGTTGCATTTTCACTACTCTCTAGAGTTGGGATTGCAATTTCAAGGCCAATTGAAACACTTGTTTCCTTTTCACAATAAATTGGAACATTTTCTCATGCATGCTATAAGCATTTAAAATAGAGAAAGATGCAATGGAAACATCATTTGTGTCCATTATTGTTGACGTTGGACTCCTACTCATTGCATAATAACTCCTCATAAGAGACACTATTTGATATTAGACTTCTAGATAAACAAGGGATATAGCTGCAAAGAATCTAGTCCCCACCGTGTTTAATAACATATAAATTAACATGGATATGTGCATAAACTCACTTCAAAAGCACATCTATCTATTTTACTAGTGATTAGATTTCAAGTTTTAGCATTTAGTCAATTATT
Organism: Picea mariana; assembly: GCA_032191745.1. Classification (NCBI taxonomy): domain Eukaryota; kingdom Viridiplantae; phylum Streptophyta; class Pinopsida; order Pinales; family Pinaceae; genus Picea; species Picea mariana. The sequence continues at coordinate 575 of JASDQU010361704.1, read as the reverse complement.
ATCACTTATTTTAACTAGACTTAAATTGAATCAACTCTTTGTTATGTGAATCACAATCATTAAATATATATTACTCTTATAATTAATAGATGATGGTTTCTTTAATGATGGTTTCGATGCATACTTGGGCTCGAGAAATCCTCATCACCCAAACAAAAAAAGAATAATATTTCTAGAAAATAGGAATCAAGCATCATTCAGTAATTGATCTTGCTCCAACTGCTAAACGAATCATCTAGCTAAGCACAGAAATGAATTCAGTGTCATGACTAGGGATTCCTTTTCATATTTGACTGCTTGCTACATTTATGGATGTAACATCCCACTCTGGCGCACTGAGAAAACTTATTCTTTGAGGACACTTGCTCGCAAGTGATCTGAACTTTTATGATGTTAAAACATTTATCCTTGATTATGATGCGTTATGATATATGACATGATGTTTTACTTCTTTGACGTAGACAGGTGCTATTGACTCAGTTTTATTGAGTGTGTAGGGTTTTGGACCTTGAGGATGCATAGGCATCAGTGGAACCCCTTGGACTTCGGATTGAGTCAGGGAATGTGCTATTTGG
>JASDQU010361701.1:719-11747 GCA_032191745.1 Picea mariana | reverse complement strand
GCCTTCATCCTCGCCAATGCATTAAAACCCTCACCGAGTGCGATTAACATATAACATAAAAAAAAATTGACACTTATAAATCTACATAAAACGTAAAATGACAGGTATGAAAAACGAACACCTGTCATCAAATTTGCACTTGACAGGTAAAGTAAATTTGAAATTCCAGGCCTGCTGAGGATGCCCTTTTTGGGACTATCATAGTGTTTGTTGTTCCATCCCGAACTCATGATTTTACTACAAAAGTAAGGGAAGCATGTGTTTCGTGTTGCTCGCCATACCATTTCCTTGACCACGATCGACCAACACATACTCTGACTTACCTTTCATGACCACCACGGAGCTAACTCCTACTCTCATTTATATAAATCCTTAGTGGTGCTCTGGGTTTCAAATCTCTCATTAGTGTATGGATGTGTTTTATGACTTTTTCATTGAGTTTGAATAAGTTAGTATGAAAATGGTTAGTTTCGATTGTTTTGATGCCCCCAACAACAACCTAAATGTTAATATTTTGATTGATTTTGGAGCAATGTAGTGGTATGAGAACCCTGCTTTTTAGATGATCACTCCAATCATTACAATGTATGAGAAGCTTGTAATTGTAATCTTTTGTTGTAACGTCGTAGTTGTGTGGCACATTGAAATGGGCATGATTGGAAAAAAAATGATTCCACTTGAGTTTTCTCTCAGTGAAATTCATTGTGATTGAGGGGGGTACAACTCGCTTTGGAGAGCAGGGAAAGACATTCCACATTAGTTTTGTCTTAGTGAAATTCATTGTGATTTCAGTGGGTACCGCTGGCACATTAGTTTTCTCTCAGTCAAATTCATTGTGATTGCACATGGTAATGTTGGCTTTGGACATATTATGTAGGGTAAGATATTATGTAATAGGAAAAGATATTATGTAAAATTCATGATTTCACTAGACACAAAGCATTAAACAACCTGGATCAAAAGCATACAAGGGGTAAGCAATCCATCAAATAAACAAGTGTTGCATGGCAGCGTAGTCCCTACCAAGTAGCTTATAAGGTAAATTTTGGAAAATGGGGAGAGTGGAGTAATATTGTTAAGAAAACTTGTATGGCAAGTTGTGAGTAAGCAAAGTAGTGGCAATCTCTTTCGAACATGTGAGTTGAGTTGTTACTAGTAAAATCATAATCCATGTGAATTGTAGATGGCGGAAGTTTTGGGTGCAAGATCTATAATAGTGCCAACCCAGTCATTGGTTTCTATAAAGTTGGCAAACTATGGAATTGTAGATCACCGAAGTTTTGGGTGCAAGATGTATATCACGTAAAAGGGGGAAGGAAAGTTCAATTATGACAACCCGACAACTAGGTATGAAAAGCAACGACGGTGGGTTGGAATCTCGTATATTGCTTATTAATGCTAATGAGCGAACCTGTATGCTAAGTTGTCGATAGTAAAAGCATAACGAATGTGCAATGGAAAGGGCAAAAATGTAGCGGGGATTGAAGAGAGTGATAAATGGTTTGAAAGTTTTGTGAACCGGGGTCGAATTGTAAATGACAGAAGTGTTTGGTGCAAAATATATATCATGGAAGTGTTGTGTGTAACATGTATATCATGGAATAGGGGGGCATAATAAATCGATAGCGCTAAGTCGCGATGAATTGTAGAGTACGAAAGTTTTGGGTGCAAGATTTATAATAGCGCAAACCCGGGGGTCAGTAGGACTCTCGTAAATGGATGTTGAATGCGTTTTTTGATTATAAATTCCAATAAGCGAACCCACACATATATCACGAAACATGAGGCATAAAATTTCGATAGCGCTAAGGCACGACCCCATGGAGAGATAATTGGCTAAGTGTTGAAAGGAACTGCGGTCAGTCGGGCTCATGATGTGACGATATAGGACCAATCAACGAGTTCGAAAAAGGTCAGTTTCAAGTTTAAATATATTTATTTAAATTGTATTTATATTAATGTATCTTAATAGATAATTTGTGGTCCAAATGTAAACCATGTTCCAATATGTGGATGAATTATAGACCATGGAAGTTTTGGGTGCAAGATGTATATGGCGGAACTGTAGATGACACAAGTTTTGGGTGCAAGATCTATAATAGAGCCAACCCGGGGGTCGGTTGGGCTCCCATAAATCGTTGTTGAATACATTTTTTTGCTTGTTAATGGAAATAAGTGAACCTGTGCACTGAGTTGTCAGCAGTAAAAGCAGAATGAATTTGAATTGAGGATGGCATGAATACCCTTTTCGTGTTACACATTTTGCAATGAAATGTTCCGATATATACATTTTGACAGGTGAGGCCTTATGTCTCCTCGGGAACCCTTTTCAGCCTATTTTGATGCCCGTCCGACCACTTTCCGCAGTTGACCATTTCTTGAAATCTCTTTCGCGGATCGTCGAGTTCGCGGGTTCAGGAAATTTCCAATTTCTAGTTGTTGTTTCATGTGCCCGCTACCTTCAGGCTTCTCTCCGAGTATATACAATATGTATACTACAACTTTTCCAGAAACATACAGAAAAGATCTTGCTAGGAAATGGAATATCTATTCCAGATTTGAATATATTGGACCTTATTTTCCCTCTTCTATACTTAACCAAATTCCTGTTTGTTTTTCCCCTCTACTCTCTCTTTCTCGTTACTTAGTCATTTTTCTGAAAATTCCCAATGTGCGCACTGGCGGACGCACCGGTTCACATTTGCGCTCGTTATTTTATATCGTGACTCTGACTAACCGCTAGCCATTTGATGCCTAGCCACTTTTCAGATCGTGGATTCCCAGATAGGCGAGCTCTATAACCAGAGTCGAATTGTAAATGACGCAAGTGTTTGGTGCAAAATGAATATCACGGAAGTGTTGTGTGCAACATGTATATCACAGAACAGGGGGCATAAGAAATCGATAGCGTTAAGTCGCGACAAATTTTAGAGTACGAAAGTTTTGGGTACAAGATATATATCGCGCACTTGTAGGTGACGGAAGTTTTGTGTGCAAGATTTATAATAACGCCAACTCGAGGGTCGGTCAGACTCCCGTAAATCACTATTCAATACGTATATCATGGAACATGGGGCATAAAAATTTGATAGTGCTAAGTCGCGACCCCATGGAGAGATAATTGGCTAAGTGTTGAAAAGAACTGCGGTCGATCGGGCTCATGATGTGACGATGTAGGACCAATCCACGAGTTCGAAAAAAGTCAGGTTCAAGTTTAAATGTATTTTTTTAATTGTATTTATATTAATGTATCTTAATAGATTATTTGTGGTTGAAATGCAAACCATGTTCCAATATGTGGACAAATTGTAGACCACAAAAGTTTTGGGTGCAAAATGTATATAGAGGAACTGTAGAAGACACAAGTTTTGGGTGAAATATCTATAATTTGCCAACCCGGGGGTCGGTTGGGATACTGTAAATCGTTGTTCAATATGTTTTTTTTCTTGTTAATGCCAATAAGCGAACCTATGCACTTATTTGTCACCAGTAAAAGCATAATGAATTTGAATTGAAGATGGCATGAATACCCTCTTCGTGTTACACATTTTGCACTGAAATGTTTCGATATATACAATTTGATAGGCGGGGCCTTATGTCTCCTTGGGAACCCTTGTCACCCTATTTTGAAGCCCATCCGACCGTTTTCTGCAGTTGAAACATACAGAAAAGATCTTGCTAGGAAATGGATTATCTATTGCAGATTTGAATATATTGGACCTTCTTTTCCCTCTTCTATACTCGAACAAATTCTCGTTTGTTTTTCCACTCTACTCTCTCTTTCTCGTTACTTTGTCATTTTTCCGAAAATGTTTCAATGCGCATTGGCAGACGCACCGGTTCACATTTGTGCTTGTGCTTTTATATCGTGACTCTGACCGATCGCTAGCCATTCGATGCCTAGCCACTTTTCAGATCGCGGATTCCCAAGTAGGAGGGATCTATAATTGGGGTCGAATTGTAAATGATGCAAGTGTTTGATGCAAAATTTATATCACAGAAGTGTTGTGTGCAACATGTATATCATAGAACAAGGGGCATAAGAAATCGATAGCGCTAAGTCGCGAAGAATTGTAGAGTACAGAAGTTTTGGGTGCAATATGTATATCACGCACTTGTAGATGACATAATTTTTGGGTGCAAGATTTATAATAATGCTAACCCAAGGGTCGGTCGGACTCCCATAAATCGTTGTTGAATACGTATATCACGGAACATGGGGCATAAAAATTCGATAGTGCTAAGTCGCGACCCCTTGGAGAGATAATTGGCTAAGTGTTGAAAGGAACTGTGGTTGGTCAGGCTCATGATGTGACAATATAGGACCAATCCCCAACTCGGGGGTTGGTCAGGCTCCCATAAATCACTGTTGAATACAGTATTTTCTTGTTAATGCCAATAAGAAAAGTTGTGCACTGAGTTGTCACTAGTGAAAGAAAAATGAATTTGAACTGAGGATGGCAGGAACACCCTCTTCGTGTTGCACATTTTTCACTGAAATGTTCCGATATATACAATTTGACAGTCGGGGCCTTACGTCTCCTCGGTAACCCTTGCCACCCTATTTTGAAGATCGTCTGACCGCTTTCCACGGGTATTTTTGTGCCCGCCACCTTCGCACTTCTTTCCAAGTATATGCAATAAGTATATAACTTCTCCAGAAACATGCAGAAAAGATCTTGTGAGCAAATGGAATATCTATCACAGATGTGAATATATTAACCCTTCTTTTCTATCTTCTATACTTTATCTTTTATCACAGAATTGTTGGGTGAAAAATGTATATGACAGAAGTGTTGGGTGCAAGATGTATATAAATGAACACGTGGGATAAGAATGCGATAGCGCTAAGTTGGGACGCCGCGGTGAGATATTTGGCCAAGTGTTGAAAGGGACGGTCATCGGTCGGGTTCTTGATGTGAAAATATAGATGGAATTGAGGATTTGACAATCCGCTAACTGATCAACCCACGGACAATCCAGGAGCCCGAGAAAATCAGGTTCAAGTTTAAAGGGATTTTGTTTATGTTTATTTAAAATCTATCCATATTAATGTATCTTACTAGATTATTTGTGGTCCAAATGTAAACCATGTTCGAATTTGAATGGTGTTTTGGGCTCAAAATTTTTCTCTCAAACCTACAAGGAATAGAGAAAAAAATATATGACTTTACATTTTGTATATCGGAGAATATTCTGAAATATAGGAAGCTCCAATATATGCACAATATAGAACAAGAACATGTTCAGGGAAATGAGTTAATTTTACGAAGAAATACAAATTTCAAATAACAACACCAAGCATTGAATATCAACATAGAACAATGCCAAATATTTATATTCAGATAAAATGGGTCACAAAATACATTTGAGAAATTTCCCAAAACAAATTGTCTTCGAATTTGTAAAAAAAACTATAGTTCAGTACATATTCTGTGAAATAAAAATGTGTTTGCCATAATGAATCTGATTGGGACTGTCGCGGACTACAAAGCAAAGATGTACAAGAATGAATTTTGTAGAAAGAAGAAAGTTGGCGATGGAAAACAGCAAAACCTAGCAAGAAGAAAGAGAAAATTGTCAGATATGGGTTAAAGATTTGTTAGAATAAGTGGATGAAGACATAAGAATGTAATCAGTATCAACTTACTATGATGGTGTCCCATGCCTTTTCATTTCCTCGCTGATGTCATTTTATGGCTTTCCTCGGCTTTGACCTTCATTGGTAATCTGGTCAACAGCCTTTTTCAACCATTCTTCAATGTAGCTCCTCATGGGCTCCACGTTCATTTCATGCTGGATTTTTATATTGAAGGATTCACTTTCCAAGTCCCTTAGATCAATAGACAAGTTGTGCAATGCTTCTTGAATATCTTTGTTTGTAATTGCATAACCGACTAGCCAAGTTTTCACGTCATCTTCACCATATTCAAGAATGCCATAGAAATTTTCAAATGACAGTCTTTTATAGATATGAAATTGATCATCAAATGCTTGCTTGGTTAAAAACAACAAGTTTAATATCAATTTAGGGTCCTGGACTTCATTTTTTATGGCAGCTAGATCTATCTCAATTAACTTCTTAAATAGTTTGTCTCTTTTAGATATGGTCTAGCTACATTCTTGAACAATACCAATCACGTTCTTTACCTTTTCTTTCCAGCATGCATTTAGTTGGTCTATTTGATCCAGGGAAGGGAGATCCTCCTGTCTTCTTCCGAATTATGTCATACCGGTAACTTTTACACCAAATGGTAAAACTACATCTAGATAAAAACCTTGTTCGTTCTTGAGATCTGCTTGCAAATATTCATGAAAAGCATGCGCTCTTGTTCCAAAAGAGACCATATTCTTTGACATCTCCCAAGCTTTTGTTATTAATTCTATTCTTCTGTTTATATTCTTTTCCACATAGCCTCGGGCCGATGTGAGAAGGCTTGCTTATCCTTTTAAATTTGGTGCAATTGCGGTGGACCCGACCATTTCCAAAGGAGTAGCAAACAATGGAAGAGGCATTAGAGTTGCCTCCAATTCTTTGATTTGCTTCTTTAACATGAGGTTTTTCGTTTCAAGGCCGCTAATAGAGTTGTCTAGAGCATCTCCAGTTGCTCGGTTCATCTTGGATATCTCGGAAGGGCACATATTGTGTAGGTTGATCTCTAAATGAGATGTCCCTTTCTTATTCTTTACATCTTTGTTTTCAATAATCAATTTTTTTGATTCGCTGTCAAAAACAACTCTCTGAAATGCAAAAGACTCTTCTTCATCCAATGTATCGATGCCAATTATTTCCATCCCAGTATTGTACGGAGTAGGGCTCTCTAGATGGTCGTCGTCAAGGAACATTTTGTCAATGTCCATTTCTAGTTCCATATCTTCGAGGGATAGATTGTAGATATCAATTTCTCCTCTCGGTCCCTCCTATTCTTGGACTATTGTTTTCCATTTTTTGCCCGCGAGAAGCTTGTGACAACTTTCAATTTTTTCGAAGGGAGGGTTCTTATCTCCTCCTCCACCTGAATAACTGTGTGTGACTTTGTTACTTGGGTAAGTGGTTGGAGAACTGCTACGAGATGTTGTGGTCTTGGCTGTGGCGGTCGGGGATTGGGCACTTTTTTCACCCGGGTCTTTTCGATTCTGCTTGTGCAAATCATTGGTACGGGTACAGAGTTCATTCAAGATAGTGTAAGTGAAAGAACTGTTGAAGTGGTTCCTGACCATGAAATCCCGGACTTTCCAAGGCAGAGAGATGAATTGTCCTTTCCTTTTTTCATGGAAAAAATGAAACTAGTAGATGTACTCCCTTGTTATTCCAACAAAAAACATTGTACCAAATATGTGACATGGAAGGAAGCAAGGATTTTGTTTAGACCCAAAAATCCTTATAACATTATAGTTCTCCATTTCTTCTAGTGTGCCCTTCCTATCCAGGAAGATCATTGGTTGGCCAGAGAACTAGGGAAAATACTTTCCAAATATCAATGCTTTAAAAACTGAAACAAAATAATTAAAGACCTTATAAAATTGTTGGCAAGCGTCGTGTCTCCATAATTTTTGGCACGAGAATGTTACTGGGTCAAATTCAGAGTTCAACTTCCTACACATAGATAGTCCAGGAAATGGATAGCAAATCGATACTGGTAAGAGATTTGAATGGAAATCAACTTGCGGCAATGGAAGATGGTTTGTTCCTTGACCGTAAAATACAAAATATACAGAATCATCCAAGAGATGTCGGTTTCACTTTCTTGTCTCATTATCCTTGTGAAAAGCCATGCAAATTGCCGAAAAAAGTTTTTACATGCACTAACCTGTAATATGGTCGTGTCTTGGGGAGCGGGCACTGGGTCTTATAATAACTTTGGCAAGAGGTCTAATTCATTACCATGCTTCTTTAAGAGTTTTTTTCAATTCTCGTCCTTGAAAGTAGGTGTTGGGTTGGGAAGTGTTAACATCTTTCGAAATACTTTAGGCGATAGGGAGATTTGGAAATGGTCGCCCATCTGGAGAATCCACTGGTTCGGAATATAGTTCTCAGCGCAACACGTGACCAAGTCCTTCAAGTAAAAAAAATTGGGGATACAATCTGTCGTTGCAATTTCAGATGTCGAAACAACTTTCATCCTGGCAGAAGTGGACGAGTAGTAGTCATAAGCTATGGACCAATGAAAACGTTGGTCCTCGTGCCCGAAAATATTCAGGGTATCTCCACAGAAATGTTGTCGAGTTGCAACCATAAGGTGATGAAAACCTTCCTTTGCTCCTCATTGTATTTAAAATGGACGCTGCAACATCATAATATAATCTCTGGTAAATCTTGGTTCAATGTGTTTTAATGGGAGATTTCCTCGACCTTTTCGCCTTTTAATTCCAATCTTTTCAAAGCTAATAAAAGCGTCATCAAGTTGCATTGGGAAAGCGTGCAAAGATGGCAGGGAAATTGAGAAACTATTGAAAAGCGGGGAAAACATTGACAACTATGTAATATACCTGGATCTTGACAAAAGCAGGTTCAAGTTAGAAGATAATTTGTTTATATTTACTTAAACAATTTTCATATTATTTTATTTTATTACTGTTCTCTATGGCCCAAATGAAAACTATGTTCAAATTGGAATGGTGGAGCAACATTTTCATATGCAAGCAGAGTCTCAAATATGCGAACCTGTAAGGTTAAAAAATGATATGCACGATACTAAAGAGCGACATCATGTGAACACCTTTGTAGATGACAGTGGGTCGGCACAATATTGAATTCTTGCTATGATGACGCCTTAAAAAAACCAAAACAACCATCATTTTTTTGCGAATTCAAGATTGACATAAAGAAACTAATCAGATTCCATAATATTCTCCCATAAATGCATTTTAATGGGAGATTACCTCGAGCTTTCCACTTATTAATGCCAATATTTTCTAACATCTGTGGTGAGTTGTCACCAGTAAAATCATAATTAATGTGTATTGGGAAGGGGCGAACGTGGCGGGCATGGAGGAGAATTAAACATGCTTTGGTACTTTTTTGAACATGGGAGTCCGTGGTGAAATTGTAGATCACCCAAGTTTTGGATGCAAGATGTATACTCGGAACAAGGGGAATGAGAGTTCGATAACGCGTACCTGGGAACCCACGACCATAAAATTGGCTAAGAAAACAAAAGTGCTCGGTCGGACTCGTGATGTCAAGATATAGATGGATATACAATTTGTGAGTTCGATAAAGAGTGAGGCTTGCAAGTTTGAGGAGTTTGGGGTCGAATTGTAGATAACTGGAGTTTTGGATGCAAGATGTATATCCAAAAACGGAGCATGGGAGTTTGATAATGCAATGGGGGGGAACCCGCGACCATAAAATTGGCTAACTGTAGAAACAAACTGGGAAAACAATCAACATATGCTTTGAAATATCAACAGATGTTAGGAAAAATAAGTCGCAAGCTTTGAGTCCGGGGTTGAATTGTAGATCACCGAAGTTTCGGGCGCAAGATGTATACCGTGCACACGGGGCATGAGAGTTCGATGGCGCCTACGCGGGAACACGCGACCATAAAATTTGCCAACTATGAAAACGAACGGTGGTCGGTTAGACTCGTGATGTAAAGATATAGATGGACATGGAATTTGTCACTCCGCCAACCTGGGAAACCGCGAGCATAGACATGGGACTAAGTATCGAATCAGAAAAGGATAATAGAGGGGAAGAAAAAAGGGAGAACGAATAAGTATAGAAGAGGAAAAAGAAAGGGAGGTAAGCACTGTATGCCTCACAGTATAGAGAATACAATCGACATGAAAGCAAGCTACTACATAGGAACACATGAAAAAAAAAGATGGAGTACAAATTTATTTATTTCAAGATAGCAGCATGGAAAATATAATTGACACGAAGACAAGTTAATGTACAGGAAGATATGGAGTCTCCAAGGAGGAAAAATAAACAGAGCTGCAAACGAGTTCAACAAATATAGACAGAGTAAACGAAAAACTATTGGATATGGAACACAGGTAGAAATATGCACCTTTGCATGGATTCTTCTACATTTTTGGTTGAGATTTCTTTGTCGTGTCTAGTTTTCCTGTTTGTTTCTCTAGAAAAAAGTACAAAAACAAAATGGACATGAACATAAGTTGACATGTAAAGAAAAAAGCAAGGTATATAGAGTAAATAAAATAGAAATATAGTATAAAATAGATGTGACATTGTGCGCCGGTTGGCGGACTCACGGGTTCACATTTATAGTCATGCCTATGAATGACAAGTTTGGCTGACCACAACATGAGATTTAATAATTTATAGAATATTATAACATTTTACCAAGATTTATAGTAATTTATACAATGCTATAATTTATCACAAGTCAGACCGATCGCTTTGTACAAATAGAATAAATTACATTAGTGAATAGTTTTTGAAAATATTTTTTTGTCTCCACTTGTCAAACAAATGAAATAGTTAATTTCTTAAAACTATATTGGAGAACTTGCACAATGTATGCAGATCAGAGTTTTTTTTAACCATACCTCTTACTCTCAGGCATATGCGTTGTATTTGCTACGGTACATTGCACCTCAGCTTTTTCATACCTGGCACATAAGGCTCCAACCATGTGCCCAATTATTGTGTTCTTGTTACAATGTAGCAATACAGAGAATACAATGGACATGAAAACAAGCTGCTACGTAGGAACACATGAAAAAATAGATGGAGTAAAAAATTATTTAATTCAAGATAGAAGCACAGAAAATAGAATCGACATGAAGACAAATTAATGTGAAGGAACATATGGAGTATCCAAGGAGAAAAAAAAACAGAGCTGCAAACCATTGCAAAAAATATAGACAGAGTAAATGAAAAACTATTGGATATGGAACACCGGTAGAAATATGCACCTTTTCATGGATTCTTCTACATTTATGGTTAGGAGTTCTTTGCGGTGTCTAGTTTTCCCGTTTGTTTCTATGAAAAAAAACACAAACAAAACGGACATGAACATAAGTTGACATGTAAAGATAAAAGCAAGTACTATG
>JASDQU010361700.1:0-11739 GCA_032191745.1 Picea mariana | reverse complement strand
TGATCAACAGGATGCACATCCCTAGTATGAAACTCGAATGTTTCCCTTTGTAATCAGTGATTACTTTCATATCTGGCACCTATACTTGTAGAAATGCCATGTGCATTCTACCCTTCTCTGTATCAAATGAAGACAACAATCTATGTTGTGTCGTTGAAGTCTGTTTCCAAAATTGAGTATATGTGTTGTTGGTCAGTGTTTGATTTTTCTTTTTTATCAGGTCATACTTGTCAAAAATACTCAATTTTGGTCCTACTTTACTCGGTTTGTCGACCAGTGGAGTACCTGTGGGATTCTTAGGAAAACCTGTAGACATGATCTGCTTGTTGCTTGTGTAAAGAAGTGACTAATCATCTTTCATGGTTTCATTGGATTGGATTCCCTTTTCACCATCCGTGGCAGGTGTGTGGCTGGCTTTTGGCCTTTTGGTGTGTAATTGGAAATCTTCAGCCTAGACTTTTGTGACGAAAGGTGAAGTATCCTTCTTGAATATTTTCTCTTTGGGAACCTGTGGTGTATTCGACTATGAGATGATGACCAAAGGGTACTTCTCTTCTATCTCGACCAGAGTGTTCGGATCCCATTCTGTTTCATTTGTGAACTGCTCTATCTCATGCTTGGGTGTATAAACATATGGGACATTTTCGTTTTTAATCCTCATCTTAGAAGTTATCCCACACAGATCATAGTGCCAAATGAAACTAACAAAAAACTTCATTTCTTTCAACAGTCTATCTGCTTCCTCCCCGGCGCCTCGACAATTGCAAATGAAAGACCCTATTTTCCCTTTAATTCTGAGTTGTTGTTTCCTTTTCAGAGACACAAAATGTATGTCATCTGAGTTAATGATTTTCCTTATATATTCTAGGGAAAATATCTTCACGGGTAGATACTTTGGCAATTTGTATGCAGCCAACTCACATCCATATACACTGATCTCAGTGTGATTTTGATAAAGATACCAATATCCAGTTTTTTTCAGGTCTGAGAGGTGTAAGATCCTTTGAATATCCTCATTTATCCTCGATTCGGGTCTGCCACTGAGCATGCTCACCACTGGATGGTAGAAATACTCTGTAAACTATTTGAAGCTGAATTCTGTAGAATTTTGTCTAAGCAGTGAAGTCAAAGTTGTTACCACTTGCGGCCTCCTGCCTTTGTCCATCTTCTGCATGGAAAAGGAGAATTTGTTCACCTGAAAGAAAGTGAACATGTAGGCGAGTATTGAGTAATACTGGAACATGCCCTCTGTGGCAAAATTTGGAAACTGTTCATGAATACTATTCGCCAGGAAAGTGTTGTAATCAAACTGAGTGGTAGGTCTTTCTTCCGTGGAGAAAATTGACAAGAAACCCAATATGCGTTCGTCCACCCATTGGTCGGAAAAATACCCAACCAGTGCAAAGAGAAATGAGATGACTTAGTTTCCCTTTACTGAGAACAAGGAAGAAGGGTACGGGGGATTGGTCTTGGGGAACTAAGCAAGGGAGGAAAAGCTTGAAAATCTAGGCTCTTTGAGGGAAAGATAACTTCTGGTAAAGCTCTATCATGACTTCAAGATGGAAATGGAAGGTGGATTCGACTCTGGGTATCTGCATCATCTGATCAACAACCTTTGGTGTGATGAAGAACAGGGTTTCTCCTGATGAAGATACTATGACTCTCTTGTCGCGGAGGTAATGACCCTGGCACTTGAGGTAGAACTCAGGGAAATGGTGGACCTGGGGGGAAAGATATAGAGGAATATTGGACTCCTAGAGCCAAATTTAATCTCTCTGATCTAGAAAAACCTCTTTGAGCCATGACTACAAATCTGTAAAGTCAAATTCGCACTGGGTATCTGCGATTAAATGATTCTTGTCGACCAAATGGATCCTGTCGAGATCGACAGGAGGTGGGAGGAAAGGATTTTCCTCGGCTTCATCTTTCTTTGATTTTGGTACCATATTATTGAAAATACCTGTAGGTCAAACAAACATTAGTGAGGATGACTGTGGTTTCGAACGGTTGACTGAAATAGAGAGAAAACGGGGAAAACTATGCTCTGGTGCGACGGGAAAAATATTCTCTAGTGAGATGACACAGTAAGCAATGGGAGAATGAAAGGGAAAATGGTAGTTTTTAGTAAATGGATACCCATTGGACATGGGACACAGGTCAGTGGGCTAACAGATAAGTTATTCATTAATCAATTTCCAATGGGTCCTTTGGAGCGTGAGATGGCAGGTAACAATGAATGACGAATATGACCGGGCGATGTGGCGGGTGTTGATTGGGGAGTGACCATGGTGAAAGGACTTGTAACGGGTGAACAGGGGGAGTGTACTGACAAAGTTATGATATGTGACCCTTAGGGAACAAATGGACAATGATGTCATGAGGTGACGGGGGTGTATAAGAAAATGGTAAGCAATCGGAGTCTGGACCAATGGATCTCTGCCATGTAGAGAAGGGGGCCCGCCAGAGAAATCACTACATTTTAGACCCCCCCATCGTTAAAGGAAGACTGGTCGGGGGGCTCTGAAAACGATCATCAGTCATCCATTGGTGCACTTGCCACTGGACCGTAGATATGAGTGCGATGTTTAACCAGAATTTCGCACCCCCCCCCCACCATTAAAAACAGAATGGTCGGGGGGGGGTACGGAATTCAATCTTGACCATGGGTCATGTGCCGACACCTCAGCCGTTGATATGTGCGCATTCTTTGTTCATGATTCCGGACCCCCCCCTTACCGTTAAATGTAGAACGGTCGGGGGGGGGGGGGTCCAGAAAGATTTGTCAACCGTAGATCTGGGCACCCTCTCTTCAGTCGTTCATCTATGCGTTGTTTTTACTCTGTGAGAGCAAAGTTATATTAACTCCAAAACTTAGCATAAGTGCATTATGTGGATTTGTCTGAGCTTTCTATGTTTATATTACCATGGGGGTTAGACATCAAACCTTTTAAAACATCAAAGATATGGTTCAATATCGATCATCATGCCTGTTTTATTAAAATAAAGCAAACTACCCTATGCTCTAACCTAATTACCTATGACATTTAGCCTAGATTAAATTGTTGGGCTAAGAAATTACTCTATCCTAGGGTTATTTGACCAAGATTAGGTAGTTTGGTCAAATTTACTCAATAACTAACCTAATTCGCTTGGCTAAGATTAAACAGTTTAGCCAAGATTATTCACTACTCCTATCAACATCAATTTAAAGGACGTGGCCATGTTTAAATTGTATGAACCAAGTCACTATTATTGCATGGGGCTTTATCCAATTTCTTTTATGCCCTATTTTATTCTTTTCCTTTCTTTTCTTTTTCTCAAATTATTTGTAGAATGAAAAATCATTTGACAACCAAAACAATAAAAGGATAAAACATTTTAGTTACTAGTTGTTCCTATAAATTAGGGTTGTAACATGACAAATTTTTCATGTTTAATTTAATGGCATTGGGCATTGAGTGTCAACTTACCCTAAAATTCAAACTTGTCCTTGTTATCACACAATCTATATTCCCAAAGTTAAGTAGGCCTAGATTGACATAACATAGAGGTAGTCCTATCCCTATCACACCAATAGGATACCTCTTTCTATTTAGGATGATATGAAAATCACTCCAAGGAGGACATCCCAAGACCTAGTTGGTTGATGAAGGGTAAAAAGACCAGGTAAAACCCACCCCTCTCTCTAGGTCAGTCGAGAAAACAAAATCACTTGGTAAAGTTTAAGGGAGGAAAAGGAGAAGTAAATGAATGGTACCTTCCCTTTACCAATGAAACAACAAACGTTATAAGAAATCAATGATATTGATGTTTCCAATTAGTGACTTCAATCCAAAAATATGCTACTTAAACACTTAAAAGATAAAATGTATAGCAACAACAATATCTCCATAAATTGCAAGGTATGATGAAAACAATGGTATAAATAGTTTGCAATTTGATAATACTTTGTCAATTCACAATTTCAATATTTAGAACAAGTCAATAAATGACTTCAATAGGCTTTCAAAACACTTGCAACAACAGTAAAATGATAATTATGACAACAACAAAACAACTTCAGAAAGTACATAAATTATGCAATTTAAACAAACACTTTAACATACAATGATAGTAATTTTAGTAGTACAAATGTTGGGTGGTTTTATAAAGAGTTTGAGATATTTTAAGGGCCTGCAATCATGAATATAACAATAATTACAAGAACAAAAATAACCTCAAACAACTTCCATAAATTTTCACCTAGAACACTAGCAAAAATAGGACTAAAACCTTGGGATAATAACACCTAGGCAAATGAAAATTTATGGGTTAGTTTTGGGGGTTAGTGTGTTGATTAAGGCTACTAAATAAATTTTGTAACATAAATTATAGCATATTTAATATGTTTTCTAGTGTTAGTGAAAGTTTCAAAAATATGTGTTGAAAGTTTGTTTGGTCTCGTTCATCCACAAGAGTGTAAAAATCAGTTCCTTTTAGGGCTTATGGAGTCAATAATAGTAACAGTATAACATGGGAAATAAAATAATGATAATTCTTGTCTTAAGGGAATAACTAAATGCAATAGGTGTTGGCATTTCAAGGCCTCGAGGATTTGCCCCTTTTTAAGGGAGTCTTTGCTACAAAGTAAGCACTTCTAGGCCCCAACGTACCTTCCTTCCTTAGAATTTTTGAAAGACAAGTTAATCAGTGAAAAAAATGAGATTACTAGAGAGATATAACTTTAGGGATCTAATAATAACTCCCAAGAAAATGTATAGTTGGCAAGATCAAGCTAGTAGAATAGTTATAGAGAGAAACAAGCATTTGTTGTTTCTCCCATAGGGTTTAAACAAGCAATTTCACAATCTTAGACATGAAACAAGTAAATTTTACCATGAAGATCCATAACATGAATAAAAATTCATATTTTACACTTACTTCACCAAGAATAATCAAGTCAAACCCGAGTTCAAGACCATTCCACCATGAAAATTGCTGAAATACACCACCATAAAGCTCTCCCAAGAGGTCCGCACTAGTTTTTTTAGCCAATAACCCTTAAAGAGAGAGAAAATTTCATACCACCACTTTTGTGTGATGATTTATGATGTAAAAATGAACTTAGTCAGCCATATTTATATGGGAAATTCTGGCTAATTAATCCAACATTTGTGTCTTTCCTTAAAATAGAGCCTACATGTAAATTTTCTCTTAAAATTCAAAATTAAATCAATTTTCAACATTAAAGCCCTAAAGAGGGTGACTTCATATTTCCTAGGGTGATGTTATGCCTCCTCCATGAGATATTAAGGTCATCTAGCAAAACGTTGGGCCTCCTAATGCTCTACTTTGTGCCACACATGCCAAAACTGTAGCCCAACATTTCTCAATGTCAAACCCTACATCTGGGTGACATTATGGGGCTACTAGGGTGACATCCAAGGTAACAAAAGAAAACATCCCGGTGGGGAAGGGTGGCCTCTCATTGTTTAGGCCTGCCAGGGTGCCTCCAAAGGAAGCATCCTCTTCCTTCATTGTGCAAGCCTTCAATCTCTTCTTACCCATTGGTTGGGGTTACAACACTCATCTGTGGGCTTTGAGCCCTCATGAAGGTCTAAGCTAATCATTCCCTCATGTACCTATCCACCGGGAAAGGTCCTATAGAAACAACAAGTACACCCTACAACGGTTCATAAATCACAAGTATCATAACATGTAAATCACATCCAATAATTAAGTTACCCAAACATGTGCATCAAACACACCTTAAACCCAAACAAATTCTAAAAGATGTTATGCAATTTGACAAGTTAGTTTTGGAGAGGGCCTCAGGGTGTCCTATTTGGCTAACCTCTCTTAATTTTGGAGTGTTTCCCAGGTGGAGTCTAGCCCAAATCATGCAAGTGTGTGAGGTTGCATGGGGTAAATATTTGGGCATGGGGTGCATGTGATAAAATGGAAATGTAGAGTCTTACCTATGGGTGCCTTTGTGGAGGGAGATTTGCACCTTGTCATGAATGCAATTATTTCCTAGCCCATTTGTTGCCTTTTATTCTTAGCTTTATAAATTTTGGTCTTTTTCACTTGTTCTTCAAGGAAATTGTTGAGACACATTGTCCTAGATTGATGAATAGATATGATAGTGTTATCCACAAATATTTCATGGAAATGACAAGACTTTCTCGTGATGAAACCACCCTTCTCTTATCTATTCCACCAATATCCATTACCATGGTTTGGTGACCAGATAGGTTGTAATGTCATACCGCTACATGCCCATGGTCATAATAGGTCGACTCGTGATGAGACCTCCTATCCTTCAACTAGTAACTTGAGTGTTTATTTTATCATGAGGGTCCCGCTTTCTTACTGAGAATATTTTCACTATTTTCTAGGGGATCCCTATGTGAAGCATCTCGAAGGTTTCAAATTTTTATTTCAACTCTTGGCAGGTACTTTTACCCTCTGGGCCTTTAGTCCCTTCTTCCCATGAGGTAAGGTACAACCCTTCCTAGTGTAGCCAATCCAAATTCCTCAAAAAGGATATGGGATATGGAAGGAATAAATATGGAAAAGTGGTAAGTATGGAGGGAACAGACAATGGATTTTCATAGATCGACCCAGTAGAAACCCATCCTAAAGGGAAATCAACTTACTAGGGAACCATGTCACCCTTCAGGTTTGAACGAGGAAAAGAGCATAATTTCCAAGAAAACATCATGAAATGAGGAAGGATTTGATACAACATGTTCAAGTGCTTAAAAAATCATAGTGATACATAACATAATACCTGAATTCATTATCTCATGGAGTAGGACTCACTGTTATTTCAAGACCAGGCTAATGTGATGGATACTGTAGCTGGTGATATGTGGACTGCACTGAAGAAAAGTGGGGCCCTCATGGGTCATGATCAAGTCATATGGACCTCAATACTCCATGTATATGACCTATGGGCCTCAAGACATGATCTCCTTAGTTATCCCTGAGTTATGGGATAACATATGGCTCCAACTTGGGGACATGTGCTCACTGTAGAGTGCATGAGAACCTCAACATCTATGGTATGAACTATTCCTACTAAATCTCAACAAAAGATATTAGTAAAATGTAGGGTCGTGATATCGCCCCTTCGTCCATACATGATAAAATAATCTTTTGTATGACATATGATTATGAGCATACATATTTACATAATTAAATAATAGAACATGAAAATTGCAAATACAACTATGCTAACATTATATTCAATGGTATATACAATGAATGAAAAATGCCTACCTATTCTAACTTACCTATACTTACCTTTCATGCTACTGGTGGGAAGTAATGCTTGATGTGGATAACACTCTTAGGTAGTTTCAAAGCCTCTCCCTCAAGCGTTGTTAAATTAAAAGAGTTTTTCCCTGCTCAACTCACAATCTTGTAAGGACTTGTCCATAATCCATCTAACTTCTTTTGCATACCAGGTTTCTCTCTCCTTTTGTCCCATAATAAAACTAGATCCCCTTATTTGAAATCCCTCTCCTTTTCTTTGTGATCAAAAGTGTTCTTAATCTTCTCTCGACTTCTTTCCATCTGGTTCAAAGAAATCCTCCTAGATTCATCTAATTTCAGCAACTAGTAAATTCATCCTTGCAGTGCTTCTTCTTCTATGGTGTATTGTTGGGTGAAGTGAAGGATGTGAATTTGGAGATTCATAGGTATTTTAGCCACAAACCCATATACTATTTCAAACGAGGTTTTTCCTATTGATTTCTTTGTTGTTATACGGTCTTCCCACACAACGTACTTGATATTTCTATCCCATGCCTCCTTATTTTCTCCCACAAATTTCTTGATGATATTCATGAGATTCTTATTTCTTGACTCTGCCAAACCACTCCCCTGGGGATAGTAGTTTGACAAGTGGTATAGAGTGATTCCATATTTAAAACAAAATTCTCCTAAACCAAGGGAGTTAAAGGCTTTGGCATTGTCAGTGGTGATTTTGGTGGTTGCTTCAAATATTGTTATGATTCTTTCTTCAAAAAAGTTCATGACCACATATTTAGTATCCCTCTTTGTAGGAACAAATTCTACCCATTTGGTGAAGTAATTTTTGGTAGTCAAAATCCATCCTTAACCATTACTTGAATTATCTTTAAATTCACCAATAAAATCCAAACCCCATTGTTGAAAAGGGGTTTCTACAATCACAGGCCTTAGAGGTTGTGCAGGAAGTTTTTGTTTTCCCGCAAAGTATTGACAAGGTTGGCATGAGCAGACATATGAATGCGTAACAACAAACAATTTTGGATAGTAATATCCATATCTCAAAATATTGTGAGCAGTAGTATGGGCAGCGAAGTGCCCCCCATAATACTCTGAGTGTAGCTCCTTCAACAAATTGTTAGCATCATATTTGTTCACACATATGAGAAATCCATCCATGTTTTACAACCTCTACCATCTTAAGTGAAGCAATACTTCATAGCTTTGATTCTTAGAGCCCTTCTTTCATAGTCTATCAAATGGTTTTGGAAAGACAAGTTATTAAGGTAGTATATTATGTCAGAATACCATTCAGCATGTTCTAGTTCCCTCACCACCATATTCACTTGCTCGTTTTCTCCCATTTGTATGGATTATTCATTGCTTTCAGTCAACATGTGAGATATATATTTTCCCTTTATGATATTTTTGGTATTTATTTCTATGTCATATTCTTGGATTTTGGAAACCCCCTTACCCCTAGTGCCCATTTAATCCTGTTGTGACAAAATATCTTTTACCTCTGGGTATGGGACATAAGCCTTAATCTTGTTATAGCCAAGGTAGCTTCTAAAATGCTTGAGAGATTTAACCAGGGCATAAGCTTGTTTTCAGTAATTGGATAATTCAACTATGAATTCCTAAGGAATTTTTTGATGAAAGCAATAGAGTGTTCATGATCATCAACATCCTTTTGCAACAAGACACCTACAATTGTATCTTGAGAAGAAAAGGAGAATATCATGAAATCACGTTAGTAATAAGGGATAACCAAAACCAGGGCTTGGGAAATGGCATTCTTTATGTCTTCAAAGAATCATATAATTTTTTCATCTCATCTTAATGACACATTTTTCTTAATCAAGGAACTCATGGGTTTTATTCTCTTAGAAAAATTTGAAACAAATCTTCGAATGAAGTTTATCTTGCCAAAGAATGATTGATGACCCTTTTAATTAGCGGGGGCATACATTCTTGATAGATTGGATTCTTTCTGGATCAACAAAAATTTTCCGTTCTGAAACTATGTTCCATAATAACTTTCCTTCATCTATCCCAAAACCAGAATTTTTAGGGTGTTAGTCCCGCCACCTTTCTTTCCTTTTAGACTCAATTTTGAGTCACATAGTGATCCGTGCACCCAAACATTTGAAATCAAGTACGTAATACCTTGATGATGATGTTATCAAATGGCCAGTTGGCCCTTGGAAATGGGAAAGGGTGTCAGAGTCAGAAACTGTATACGTGGTATGGGTTTGCCTTTTCCCAAAGGTTGAATCTCTTTAAGAAACCAGTTTCTACGTACCCCTGTTGATTCAAATGGTTAAATAAAGGTCGCATCAGTAAGTGCCACAATTATTATTGGTTTATTATGAAGGCCAAAGGAATGAAGAATTGCAGCGTTTGTATTATGCCTGGACAGAAAATCATATCACCTGCATTCCACACATGGGAATTTTCCATGAACAACCTGAGGGTCGACTTGAAACTTGTCGTCGCCATAAATTCATTAATGTCCATAAGTTTCTCCTCTCTGGGATGATTCTCTATAAATCTAAGAAGCTCAACGTGTTTCTCCAGATGTAGAACCTGGCCTAAGTTTTTTGTCACAATTTCCTTTTGCCAATCCAATTGGTTCAGAGTTGCTCCTCGATACATTTGTTCAAAAAAATTGCGTGTGGATTATACCTTGGTCGTGTCATGGAATTTTTTTAGACTATAGGACAGGGCATGTGGATTGGAAGAAATGTGAGGTCTGAACCTCATAGAGATTGGAATTCTTCTGCACCTGCGGAAACCATTCCCAAAAACTTAGAAGGATCCATTTTTTCACCTACAAAAGATATCATTTTAAGACATGAAACAACCGAAACAAATAAATTCATACAGAAGGGGGAGAAACAGGGAGTGCTTCCTCCGAAAAATAGCTTCCCCGAAGGAGAGGCAGGCTGATAAATAATGAAGAGGTCACGAAGGCTCTAATCCCAAAAGAACCACGCGTTGGACTAGCAGTCAAAAGACTGCTCAGGCATGCCACTCAGCAAGAGTTTGCCGGGAAATCAAGCCAGAAATGTGGGATCAGAATAGGGAAGGTGGAAGCCATGGGGACAAATGAGGAAAAACCATCTCAGCAGCTGAAGCAAGAAAAGATGGCTTTTGTCAAGATTTATCAGGAAAACGAGGAATTAAAATGACAACTAGCGACAAAGATCGTGGAGGCATCAACTGCGCAAAGTCACGGAGGGAACGTGACGTGGCTAAAAAGGCAGCTCAAGGAGGCTCATAACGTTATTTTACGGCTGTGGTAAGTGCAAAGGCTAGCAGGAGAAGGGCACATGGAGTATCCCAGAGAAGGTGAGGCATCTGAACAAGAAGTCTGCATGGTTCTCACCCTCACACAAGAAAATAAATCTTAATGGGAGACATTGTCCTTCGCGGTAGCTTTTGAGTGCTACATGTTGTTAGGCGAAAATATTGTCATTTAATTCCATTGTAGTATTTTCCCAACCATTTAATTTGTCAATCTGAGGTTCGTAGGCTTACGAAGCACACACACTATATATGTAGGACTGAAGTAGGAGTAATTTAATCTAAATTGCTGAAATGAAACTAATCTAGGAAAGCAGGAAATTGCATAAAGGAAAAGCAATACAACATGTGAAGAGTCAACGACAAATAACAGATGTGAGCTCACACAATAAAGTTATCTTGAATTACATAACAATAATCAAATGACAATCATGAAAGCATAACAATGAGAGAATATGAATCAAAGCTAAGAATCCCTTTCTCTTTTGAATTCTAATGACTACTTTGATTCTAATTACATCCTAATTGAATTCTCATGAAGAGAGAGCACTCTCTTTTATACATGAGAGCCTTGAAGATAAGATAACCATCTCACTATTACATATCCACTATTCTCTCAACCTATTTTCCATTATTACAAAATATAATCCCTTTAAATCTTCACACATATCTGTCATATATCTTAGATAAGATATTCCAACCAAATCTCCATGATCTTCTCCTTGGAATGGGATTGGATTATCTCCTCAAATATTGAAATGGTGGAGGAAGTTTTTGAGAAGTCCTTTGAATTAATCCTTCACGTATTCCTACACATTACAAAGCTCACACATATTTGAGATATATATGAAAACATGTTGATTTTCTAACATTTAATCACAAATTCCTCTTAAATACTAAAATGAATAAAGTGGATAACAATAAGGTGAAACCCAAGTATATTTATGGAAATGATATCATGAAAGGTTAATGGGGCGATGAAATGTGAAGAATGGTGAAGGGAAAGGTGGATGAGAATAGGACATTTCTGAGCCCCAACATACCCCCCAACTTAACTTCTTGCATGTCCTCATGCGACCATGCATGGATCTTCTTAAGAAATTTTGGCATCTGAATGTTGGCTTTGAGTGATGATAATAAATATTTCTAGGATGGGTTTTACATAAGTAACAACTGACATTTTATTATGGTTAG
>JASDQU010361697.1:0-11487 GCA_032191745.1 Picea mariana | reverse complement strand
GAACTATCTGCTCGGTGGTGACTTGTGAGGGGGGAAACTTATCTTTGTCTTACAATCCTTTGCATTCTCAAAACCCCAGGTCATCGGGGACGTCTCCCTTGGGGCCTTACCTCCCTAAACAGAAAGAACCATCCCATTGAGGTGACATTGGGTGGGATAGGTTCCAGTTATGCCAGTTTGACTACTCTTCATCCATTTACTATTCTAACTACAAACTGTGCGATAACATGGCTCTTTCAGCCAAATGGAGGAAGGGGAAGCCTAAGACTCAAGGACCCACAAGTCCAAGTAAGTAGCAGGGAAAACCAAAGAAAAAGGGGGAGAAAGACCTTAGCAAAGTAAAATGTTGGTGCTTCCAGAAGATGGGACACTATGTAGTGACGTGTCCTGAGAGGAAGA
Organism: Picea mariana; assembly: GCA_032191745.1. Lineage (NCBI taxonomy): Eukaryota > Viridiplantae > Streptophyta > Pinopsida > Pinales > Pinaceae > Picea > Picea mariana. The sequence goes on along the minus strand of JASDQU010361697.1, from coordinate 11,088 downwards.
AGAAGAAGACACAGAACAAGGCAGCTTCAACTGACGTGGATGATTTCTCTTCAAGATTTGATCAGGACTTTGCCATTATGGCAGAGCAGTCAAATAGCTCAGTATCTCCCACACTGTGGTGTATTGACAGTGGTGCTTCTCGCCACATGTCAAGTGTTCGTGAGCAGTTTATAGAGCTTAGACAACAAACTCATGAACTGGACATTGTTTTGGGAGACAATCGAGCTATGAGCATTGCTGGGATTGTCACAGTGGCTTTTCAGAGGGAGTCTTTACATCCTCTGAAGTTGCTAGAAGTATTGTATGTTCCAGGCCTTAAGAAGAATCTTGTTTTAGTTTCTTGTATCGAGGACAGAGGATATGTGGTGACTTTCAGAGATGGGCATGTACTCCTTTATCCAAAGGGAGGTAACATTTCAAAGGCAAAAGTCATTGGAGTTTGATATGGGAGGCATCCTGAGCATTTGTGTGCATGACCAACAACATAGATTTATGTGAGCTATGGCACAGGAGGATGGGGCATTTGCATCATGGAGCTCTGAGGATTGCTAGGGAGATCACCACARGTATCTCGAAGTYTAGCATTGAGCATGATGATGTTTGTAGGGGGTGTGCTTTGGGCAAGTACACCAAGGCTCCATTTCCAGGAYGAGATARYAGGACTACATGTATCCTTGACTTGATACATTYGRATGTTAGTGGCAGGATGTCTTCTCCATCATTGAGAGGTCATGAGTACTATGTATTGTTCATTGATGACCACTCCAGGAAGATCTGGATTTATTTCCTGAAGTATAAGGGTGAGGTCTTTGCASGGTTCCAAGAGTTTAAAGCTCTTGTTGAGAACCAGACAGGAAAGAAAATTAAASTATTGAGATCTAACAATGGAGGTGAGTATGCCTCGGATGAGTTCATTGATTTTTGTACTACAGAGGGCATCAAAAGGGTGATGACAATTCCTTACAACCYTGAGCAGAATGGGGTTGCAGAGAGGAAGAATAGGTCAATAATTGGAGCTGCATGATCGATGATTCATGACCAGGGATTACCTTTGTTCTTGTGGGTTGAAGCTTGAAACACTACAGTTTATCTGCAGAATCGRAGTCCTCATAGGGCAGTTGGGGATATGACTCTCGAGGAGGTTTTTACTGGGCATAAGCCTYCGGTTGAGCATTTGAGGATTTTGGATGTATCATGTTCTCTCATGTTCCCAAAGAGAAGAGGACAAAGATGGAACCCACAACTGAAAAGGGTTTACTTGTGGGTTACAGTGAGACTTCTAAAGCCTACCGACTTTACATTCCTGCACTCATGAGAGTTGTTGTTCAGAGGGATGTGAAGTTTGAGGAGGAGAGGGCTTGCAGAAGGTCACGAGAGTTAGAGGAGAGACAACCTTCGACTTTCCAGCAGCAGGGAAGTCAAGTATAGGGAGTTGGGACTCAGAGTTCTAGCATGAGAGGCACTTGAGTGTCAGGGATTACAGGTTCACCAGTGGTCACAGTACAGATTGGCTCACAGGGCAGTCCATAGGTCAGCTCGCCAAGCACTTCACAGTTTAGTCCTCTGGTTGATAGTTCACATGGCACTTCAGGTTCTACAGGCACAGGTACAGATGTTCAGTACTGGGTCACCGTGCTCAGTTGGTCGTCTTTCAGGGGTATCTTCTTTGGGTGAGGCTGAGGAGGCTATTTCAGGGAAGAGGAAGCCCAAGTGGCTTCAGGACACGTTGCAAGAAGCTGAGACAGTAGGGAATCCGAGAAATTCCACCAGGGAGAGCAGGCCATCGAAGAGATTCTGTAGTTATGTAGCGATGGTGATAGGTATTACAGAGTCTGAGTCTTCTAGTTATGAGTAGGCAGCCACACAACAGGTTTGGAGGGAAGCCATGGTGGAGGAGTATGCATTCATCATGCAAAATAATGTGTGGGAGGTTGTACCCAGGCCTGATAGGAAATCAATGATATCCTCCAAATGGCTTTATAAGATAAAGTATGTTGCGGATGGAAGCATTGAAAATTATAAGGCTCGATTTGTGGCGAGAGGGTTTTCACAGAGAGAGGGAGTTGATTACAGTGAGACCTTCGCTCTCGTAGCTCGATATACTTCGATTCGGTCTGTCATTTCGATTACCGTAGAGATGGGGTGGAAGATTCACCAGATGGATGTCAAAACCGCCTTTCTCCATGGCATTATTCAGGAGGAGATTTATGTTGAGCAACCACTTGGTTTCGAGGCTTACAGTAGAGAGTCCCATGTTTGTTGCCTAAAAAAGGCGTTGTATGGTCTGGAGCAATCTCCCATTGTTTGGTATTCTCACATTGATGCATACTTGCAGCAGATGGGTTTCATGAAGTGTGATGCAGACCCCAACTTGTATTACATCGTTGTTGATGGTGAGATGCTTATGCTTATTCTCTATGTTGATGATTTGTTCATTACAGGTGTAGAGAAACTTATTGAGGGCTGCAAGAGGGATCTTGCCTCGGAGTTTGACATGAAGGATATAGGGCTAATGCATTACTTTCTGGGGTTGGAGGTGTGGCAGGAAGAGGGGCATATCTTCCTGGGACAGGGAAAATATATAGTTGATATTCTCAGCAGATTTCACATGGGTGATTGCAAACCCATGTCCACTCCCATGGCCACCAATGGGAAGGAGCTTTATTCCTCTGATTTCGGGTTGGTGGATCCTAGATAATATTGTCAGCTCATTGGTTCCTTGATGTATTTGGTCAATACTCGACCAGATATTTGATTTGCAGTTAATACTCTCAGTTGGTTTATGGTGGAGCCCAGCAGAGTACACTGGATAGCTGCAAAACATGTGCTTCGGTATTTGATGGGCACTATTGACTATGGTCTGGATTATGTTCGTGGTGATGGAGTGAGACTCATAGGATTCACAGATTCAGTTTGGGTAGGTTCAGTTTCAGACAGGAAAATCACATTAGGTTGTTGTTTTGGATTGGGTTCGGTTATTGTATCATGGCTTAATCGAAAGCAGAAGTCTGCTGCATTGAGCTCAACTAAAGCATAGTATATGGCTGCGAGCCAAGCCTCTTGTGACGCCATTTGGCTTCGCAAATTGTTGACAGGTTTGTTCGGACAAGAGTTGGGGCCTACGATGATTTATTGCGACATTTGGAGTTGTTTAAAACTCACGGAGAATCCGGTATTTCATGATCGGTCCAAACACATTGAGATCCGATATCACTTCATTCGTGATCATGTTCAAAGAGGGGCTGTGAAGCTTGAATATGTGTCTACAAATGAGCAGGTGACTGACATCCTCACAAAGTCTCTTTCGAGAGGAAAGCATGTTTATTTCAGGGACAAGATGGGGGTGGTAAGTAACACCTTCCTCGGTAAGAGGGAGTGTTAATTTTTATACCGAGGCAAGTGGTGTTCCTTAGGCTTGGTCTCTTTGCCTAGGGAAATGTGACCACTTTAATGTAAACCCCTTTTATTTCATAAAGTGAAAGTGACTTAGCAAATAAATGCTAAGTGGGTCTTTTATTTAAGTTGGGTGAATAAAATATTAAAAAAAAGGTGATTTTCATGTGCACTTTATTTTCCACCGTTGATCTAATTCATTATGAGCCTTTCGATCATGTGGACACCCAAAAGTCACTTTGAGAATATGGAAGGTAAAGAAGGGAAAGAGACCATTAAATGTCTCTCATGAGTCCATTGAGAGAACACACAAGCACATTCACTGAAGAGAGAGAGTTGCTTGAAGAAKACTAGGAAGAAGATCATTTCTAGAAAAAAGAGGCACGAATTTCCATGCAAAGGTGGGCACRAAAATCAAGGCAAATCCCAACAATTAATGACAACCATAACCAGTCCATATAGTACGGATTTATGCACAAAAATCGAGTTTGATTATGCATAGAAACCGAGGCAGTCGTACAACAGTAATTAAATYTGTATGGTCGTGTAGATCCGTACAACCTGCACAGAAATCGAGGTCCGTACARTTGTTGATGTGATTGTTGTCCGTACAACATACGGAATTTCTGAGTCTGTTGGGCTCGGTTTTCGAGGTGATTGTTGGCATGTTTTCCAAGGAAGATTTGTCTTGGGAAAAGAGAGATAAGTGGTCTCTACTGTGTATTTAATTTTCTGCTGCAAATGTAATTTCCAGATGCTTGCAAATTAATAAAAGAAGCTGCCCTCTCAGAAGAACAGGTTTCCCCCACCCTTGGGGTTTTTCCTGGGTCATTTTTGAACCAAAATTTCCTGTGTACTGTGGTTATTTATTGCTGAGTTATTTCTACATTTAATTTCCAGTCAAAGAAGTTGTCTCTTGTGTTTCAAATTCAACAATTTCATTTCCATAATTTAATAAATGTTATAAGATGAATTTTCTGTTCATGGGTTGGGCATTAAGCTATGGGAGTGATAAGGAGTGATTGAAACCTGATTGGGGACATCAAATTTCTTCAAGCATTTCACAGAGATGAGAAGGCTGGCTCGCGATGAGACCCCCTTTCTCTTGGTTATGCCACCAAGAGCCACTACCCTGGCGTGGTGACCAGCTGAATGGTAGTGTCATATCGCTACATGCCCATGGACCTAATAGGCTGGCTCGTGATGAGACCCCCTAGGCTAGGGGATAACATCTGGATCCAACTCGGGGACATGTGCTCACCATAGAGCGCATGAGAACCTCAACATCTCTGGCATAACCTGGGACCTGCTTGATCTCAACAGAAGATTATTAGTAATCATTTGTGGTGGTGATATCACCCTCGGCTCGTATATAGTACAGAAAATGAAAGCAAGCATATATACAAATGGAAATGTAACTACCCTAGCATGAAATGAGAAAGGTAAATACAATGAATGCAAATGCCTACCTACTTACCTATACTTACCTGTTGGTTGAATGCTAGGTGTAGTCAAATAGCCAGTGAAACCATCCTAGCAATGTCTCCCCATACCTGCCTCTGTGCTTCATCATAAACCAAAGCAGTGATAAGTTAAGCACAAAAATAACACAAGTTAGAAAATGTATTGTATCATTGGAAATTGTAAGGTCTAGCTCATGGAGGCGGGTGGGAGGGAAAAAGTGGTGCCAAGTCATACTGTCAGGAAAGTGCTCAATCCATTTCAGAAAAGGATCGTGAAAAGTCAAAGGTTCAAAAGACCGACTCAAGGAGTCTGAATGCTGGCTACCTCAGACGTCTTCACAACTTGAGGCCTGGGAAGGGATTAGCAAGAACTGAAAGGATGACCGACAATTTCTTAAGGGGAAGCTGGAAAACTATGATAATAAGCTTCTTCTTGAGGTACTCAACCTTCCCCTAAAATGCAAAAGGAGGTTTTGTCCTACATAAGACTTGGGATAAGGGACATGTTTCCAAACCATACCTTTAGTGACATAGCGAGGTAAAGTAATCAAAGGGAGGTGGAAAATCTTATCACAAGTATCCTGCTTTAGGCAAGTAACTTCCTCACTTTTATCAAGATCTGAGCACAATGATGGTTGATAACTTTCTTCATAGAATAAATCTAAGTGCTCAGAGGAACAATCATCAAAGTCCTCAAGGTATGACCGAAAATTATTAGGAGAGCATAGCATCAAGTCATCCTTGGGTATCTGAATAAAATTGGTAATCATGTCATGTTCTTGTTGTCAAATGTCAAATTCATTAGTAACTTCATGTGATAACGGTAAAGGCAACTTTTGGACATGACCCTCAATGTCGTAAATGGGATCCCCATCATATCTAATAATATCCCAATTACGCTTCCCGACATGTATGAACTCTTAAATATTATCAACAAAATCATTATAGCATGAAGGGGTAAAATTATCCAACACTTATTCACTTTCCACATCACAAGGTAAAGAATCATTTAAAATTTGGGAAGGGAAACAACTCACCTTGCTTTCTTCTTCTTTTGCAGGAGCTTCAAGTATTTGGATAACTTCATCAAATGGAAGACTTCCTTCTACATCTTTAACTGCACAACAAGGAGGATCTACCTTGCTCGAGGATTCCATTTCTCCTTCATTCTTTGAAGCAAAGAATAAGGTATTATCAAAATCATGAAAAGGAAAGTGACTAACCTCATCCTCTTCTTGTGCAGAAAAAATGGGATCTTGGATGGCTTCATCGGAGGGAGGAGGACACATAAATACTTCATCATCGTGTTTGATATCCTCAGGTTCGAGCTCCTCAACCACGTCTTCATCATTCTTGGCAGAAGGACGAGTAATCCTTTGCTCTTCCTTGTGGGATTGGAAAACCTCATCGAGATCCTTTCCCTTAGCTTCTTGTTGGTCGATGATTGGTTCCCGTTCTTCTTGGAAATCAGCAGTAAGGGTCTTATGGGAAACCATGCTCTCCAAACTAAGAGTGTTTGGGGCAAAGAGGTGTTTTTTCTTGGACAAGGAGATATTTTCCTCAATCCTTTTAGCCATGTCATGAGCTTCAAGGAGCGTTCTTGGGCTCTTTTTACTAAGGGGAAACCCTAGATGCACCAAGAGTGCATTGATATATAGATGAACGATGTACTTGTCTTCAGGATAATGGCTTTCAGGAATTTGATATAGTATGCCCTCAAACCTATCCTGGAACTGTCTGACAATTTCATTTTTAGTTTGTCTTATATGCTTGAGTCTTTTTAGTAGTATTGGGATGTCTTCCAACTGAATACCCCATCTTTTGAGAAAACTTTCCTCCAATTGTTCCATAGTTGTGATGCTAGCATCAGGGAGGTTGTCATACCACCTCCTTGCGTTACAATGAAGAGTGGTAGAGAAGAGCTTCATTGTCAAATCTTCAGCATCGTCACTGATAGGGTGGAATTGAAAGAAAGCCCATAAATCACCTATGTGATAGTCAACTCTTTCCCCATCAGAACCAGTGAATCTAGGGAGCGAATTTTCGTACTTAGGGGGCATTTGCCTAGGGTATCCCGGGATTTTACTCATGTCCAAGGGTTTGAAATTTCCCGAGTCCCATTGAGAAGTCATGGTTGGCTTTGTCATTAGTGGAGTCGCCAGACAATTTTCTTGAAATTATCAAAGGGATGAGGGGAGCACCCTCAGTGGAGTCGCCAGGTAAGATTTGTAAAGTAAAGGTTTTTTGGATGAAGGCTTATCGAAAAAGTGTCGTTGAGGAATATTGACTCGGTGTTCCCCGGCAGCGGCGCCAAAATGTTATCGCACAATTTGTACTTTGATTAGAGGAAAGGTTAATGGAAAGCAAATTGGCCTAACTGGAGACTATCTTATCACTGTCACCTCAATACGATGCCTCTTTCTATTTATAGGGTTCATGGCCCAGGGGAGACGTCCTTGGTGACTTGGGGGTTTGAGAAGGCAAGGTCAAGAAGTCTATGAAAAAGTCCCCTCTCACAAGTCGCCACTGATCAGAAATTCTCTGGGTTTTAACCAATGAAGTGGTAAAATGTCAAGATGTCCCTGCCTGGAACAAAGCAACAAGGAAATATGTCTTTTGCAAGTACAACTTGCTGTTAGAACTTCATAAAACCACAAAGTTTATCAATAAAAGCAATTGGCTGATATAATGGTGAAGTAAACAGAAATTTATAGCAGCAATATTTATAAGTCAATACTTCACAATCAATGCCTTAAAATAGCTTCAAAATGACCAAGAAGAATCAATCATTAACATCAAAATAGTAGCATTTGTCTGAAGCAAGTAAGGCAAAACATTGATCAACTTTTTCAATTTCTTTTAGATGCTTTTAGTGCTGCAAAGTATGGCTGTAGGTTACTTTAGTAACAGCAGCAACAAAGTTAGTAGGTTAAGCTATTCTAATGTTAGAAATGGTTAGTAGAAGGCTTAAGGTGTAGGTTTTGATGGTTGTTTTGGTCAATCACTCAATAGCAAGTCTTAGATTAGTGTGTTTAGGGAAATTGGAGTCTATTAGGTGGCAGCAAATGTTGAAGGAAAAGATGATATTAGGAGAGCCAGAGACAAGAGAGATTAATAGTTGAAGTGTTGGTAACCCAAGGCTTCAACTACCAAACCCTAGGGGGGAAATAGCTACTAAGGTGTAGGTAACCCTAGGCCTTAGTAATTTTCCTCCTTTAACTCAAAGATGAAGCAAATGACGGCTTGGATGAAGCAAAAGTGCTAGGGTGTTGCAATGGCAAGGCCCTCAGCAAAAGCTTTCAAGAAAAAACGGCTTCTTGGCAAAATCTAGTAGGTAAAATCTCTTAAAGCAAGGACAATAACATGTGCTTGGCTTCCTAGGGTTTTAAGTTAGCAATTTCATAATCTTAATGTAAATGCAAGATAAACATAACCATAACCATTCAATCAAGAAGAATTGCAGAAATCTTACTTACATTCATCAAGAATCATCAAGCATAAACCCTCTTTGAACACTTCCACCAAGAAAAATGTCAAAATAGTCCAAAATTAGCCTCCTCCAACAAGTGCGCACTAAATTTTAGTCAAGTTACCCCAAATAGGGTGCAAATTTCAGACCTCACTAAGTGAGTGAAAGATGATGAAAAATACAAGGGCAAAACCCCTTATTTATACAGTTTTAATGACCAGAATTAGGTCAAAAAGGTCGACATGGCCAATTTACATGTAATATCTAGTTTTTACATTAAATGACATAAATAAACCCTAAATCAAGCAGAAAAGGTGACGTCAAGCCATTTTAGGGTGACGTTAGGCCTTCTTAGGGCAACGTTGGCCTCCAGGAGAAAAACGTTAGGCCTTCTTGGGCCTCTGGATCATACCACGCGTGCCACTTGGCACACATTTGCCTCCAAAGTGTCCAAAACGTTGGGTGACATCATGGGTCACATGGGTGACGTCATGGGCCTTCCAAGGCCTACATCATAGTGAGAAGAGTAAGACCCCCCTGGGTCCAGGCATGCTGGGTTGTCTCTGGTGGAACGTCCTCCTCTCTCTCCGGTGCAAACCTCTGATCTGTCTCTACCCCTGGCTGGGGTCTCAGCATCCATCTGGTGGGATTTTTGCCCTATGGAGGTTCAAACTAATCATCTCCCCATGTGTACTTGTTCATCGGATGTGGCCCTGCAACAACAAGAAGTACGCCCTCCATGGGCTCATAAGTCACAGGGATCATAGCAATGCCAATCACATCTAATAATCAAGTTATTTAAACATGTGTATGAAACCCCCTTTCCCAGACAAGTGGTCAACAACATTATGCTATTCTACAAGCCAGGTTTGGAGGGGACGCTAGGATGTCCTATTGGACTAGTTCTCATTGGATGTGGATTGTTTCTGAGTGAAGACAAATCCAAGCCATGTAAGTGGATGAGGTGGTAAGGGATGTTTGTGAAATGGGTGTAGTGATGACAGTGGAATGTATGGCTTACCTATGGGTGCCTTTGAAGAGTGTGAGTTGCACCTTGTCATGGATGCAAATGTTTCCAAGCCCATTCATGCCTTTTATCTTTTTATCTTATTGCTTTTTCTTTCAAGAGACTAGTTAGGGGACACTGCCTTGGCGTGGTGACCAATGGTGACAGTGTTACCCACCAGCATTTCACGGAGATGAGAAGGTTGGCTCGTGATGAAAGCCCCTTTCTCTTAGCTATGCCACCAAGAGCCACTACCCTGGCGTGGTGATCGGCTAAATGGTTGTGTCATACCGCTACATGCCCATGGACCTAATAGGCTGGCTCATGATGAGACCCCCTATCCTCCAACTAGGTCTTGATTTTATTATTTTTACGAGTCCCTCTGTTTCTTGCTGAGAAGCCTTTTATTTCTTTCTCGGGGATCCCTAGGCGAAGCATCTGAAGGTTTCGTTTTTTTGGATTTTATCTTTTTCCAGCTACTTTTACCCTCTGGGCCTTTAGCCCCATCTTCCCACAAGATAAGGTACAACCCTTTACTAGCTTGGAAAACCCAATGCCTGAACCAATGTATGGGATGGATGGGAGGGAAAAAGAAGAAAAGTGGTAAGTATGGTGGGAACGGACGGTGACCTTTCATGACCCCCCCTCGAGTGGAAACTCAAACCCTATGGGAACCAACTTACTAGGGTATCTTGTCATTCCCCCCAGGTCTGGACAAGTGGAAAGGCATAAGGTCCAAGCACACGTTAGAAGTAAAAAGAATTAAATGCACATATTCAAATGTTTTGAGAATCAGAGTGACACATACCATTATACCCAGCCTCATTACCTCATGGATCAAGACCCACTGTTGCTGAAGGACCAGGTCGATGGGATGGATGATGCTGCTGTTGACAAGGTGGAGGCGTTGAAGAAGAAGGATAATGGGCCCTCCAGGGCCAGGCTCAAGTCAATACGGCTCTTGGTACTCCATGTCTAGGACTTGTGGGCCTCGAGACATAATCTCCTTAGTTATCCCTAGGCTAGGGGATAACATGAATCATCCTCAGAGCTCATAGTAAATCAAGCAACAAAAGATGAAGTGCTCCTCAGTCTCAATCTCTTGGAGATGGCACAGTTGGCAGATCCTGTTTGATCGGTCAATCTGATGGTCAATCTCAATCCATAGTTTATGAGAGGCAACTTTGGAATGGCCTAGGGGGATCCGAAGAGCATCCATCCAATGGCGAAGTGTGATATGGGGTCGAATAATGAGTCCATCTCTCATAACTATGAAGTGCTCTGCATAAAATGCCATCTTCAGATGTAGTACACATTGAGGGTTTATCCAAGTGACATGTACAAACTGCCTATAAATATCCTCTCGGATGATTGTATTCATCTCCTATCTGGTTGGTAAGAGGCGGTCTAGTGCACGCAAGGAATATCTAAATGAAGGGGGTCCATCCATCATAATACCAATAGGTGCTAGGAGATCCAAGACCTTGGTGTACCGACACTTAGATTGAGCCGAAGAATTAGTTGTTGCAGTGGACTCTAATAAGTTGTAGGCCAAGTATGGATACTGGTCGTCCCTTTGCTATATCAACAAATCTCTGAATGTGGTGCAGGAATGAGACGAGACCAAACATTGTTTCAAGCCAGAAGGGGCGAGCACTAAACTCTGCGAGGATGATGGGCCGAGGAATTGTGTTCTTGTATTTGATGATGTGGCAAAGGAGGATGTTCTATACTCTCTGTTGAAGACCAATCAAACT
>JASDQU010361691.1:537-11747 GCA_032191745.1 Picea mariana | reverse complement strand
AACTTAGGATAAAACATGAAATGCTCATGCCTTTTTGAAATAATATTAAAATATTATTCCCAAGGCTAAAGGCCACTAGGATTAACACTTAGCCCCTTTTCCCACCTTCCAGCCCCTAATCCCTTGCCTTCTCTGTGGAAGCTCAGTCCCCCTTCACTCATTCATCGTGGTCGGTCTGCACCTGGCGGTGTTTACAAATTTTTATTAATTGTTCTGCATGATTACATATACAACAATAGGCTCCTGGCCTTCAACACTTAGGCTCCCTAGCCTAACAAACACATAAGCCACCAGCTTATAAAAACTTGGCTCACCAGCCTATAAAACATAATTACAATTCCTTTCAGAACATGATTTATGACAGGGCTCGTCCTTGGGGACACTACACATCCCATCGAAGTTTCAGCTAATAGAAAGGTTTTTGTTGCACTTACACTATATTTTTGATGCCGAATTGTCCTGCCACCCGACTGTAGTGGGATTCCCAAATCAAATTTGCTCGCTCTCTTGATATAACAAAGAGATGGCCCAGATGGCACAACAACCCTTCCTGAAGATGGAAATTAGTGACAACTAAGTTTGCACCCAAAATTTGGTAAGTAGTGGTGAAGTAAGGTTCTATCTCATAGAGGTGGGGCCATCTAGAGGTCTCGTGGTCGCAAAAGTCTAGCACCGTGGTGAGTGTCGCAACTAGAGGTCGGTTGAGGAAATCAATGACTCAGTTGATACTTTCTATTTTATACTTGATGTTGAGGTGGAATTGCTGCAAGTATGTCGACCACTTATGATAGAGGTCACTCTTCAATTTTCCTTATGTCTGCATGAACTACAGTGGATTATGATCAATTTGGATGACTGTCTCCTTCCCAAGAGTGTAATTCCTCCATTAGCGACAAAATTTCACAATGGAGTAAATTTCTTTGTCGTAAGTAGGGTACTTACGCACGACATATGATAGTGTCTCACTATGATATGCCACGGGGTGGTCATGTTGAGTGAGGACTATTCCCACAACATAGTCTGAAGCATATGTCTCCATCTCAAAGGGTTGTTGCAGGTCTAATAATGAAATTATTGGGGATGAGCACAAGCGTTTCTTCAAATCATCGAATTCTTGCTATTGGGACATTCCCCACACAAATTTTTCTTTACCACCACCTCCGGTTACTTGGTTGAGGGCCCATGCAATATGGGAGAATCCCAACATGAACCTGTGATAGAAATTGACAAGGCCTAATAAGATCAGAATCTCAGTGAGTGTGGTTGGGGCTGGCTAGTCACGGATGAATTGGATCTCGGTTGGATCCACATGCACACCATGTTGATCAATGATGTAGCCTAGGTATTGAAACTTGTCCATGCCGAAGGAGCATTTTTCCAAGTTGGCATATAGCTTGTGTTGTCACAGGGTGTGCAGAACCTATTGAATGTGATGCAATTGTTCCACTCAATTATTGCTATAGATGAAGATGTCATTTAGATACACCACTACAAAATCATTGGTGAAATGTCGGAGGATATCGTCCATCATCCTCATGAAATTTGATGGAGCATTTCTCAAACCAAAGGGCATGACCAACCATTCAAAATGACCTTATTTTGACTTGAAGGTGGTCTTCCATACATTTTTCTGTTCTATTGGGACCTGGTGGTAGCCAGAATTTAGATCAATCTTACTAAAGTATTTGGCCCCCTTGATTTGATCAAGGAGATCTTCGATTTGGGGAATCGAGTACTGATTCCTGACTGTGATTTTATTTATGTCTCAATAATCAATGTAGAGTCGCCAGGTCTTGTCTTTCTTATGCACCAACATGATTGGTCTCCTACAGGGCGATGATTTGGGATAGATGTTCCCCTTGTGGAGAAGTTATTGGATCTGTCACTTGATCTCCTCATTCTCTATCAAAGAGAAATGATAGACTAGCCTATTAGGTAGCAGTGCATCGGGGGTCAGATCGATGGGATGCTTGACCTGATAGTGTAGAGGTACCCCGGTAGGTGAGAAGAAGATATCTTTGTATTCTTCCATGACCTTATCCACTTTCTTTTGCTATGTGGAGAGGTTAGCTGCGGAGACCCTGGATGTGGCTACAATTTTTCACTCACTCTGAGAGAGAATCACAAAGAAGAAAAACTTCCTAGTCTAAGAGATGAACTTCCTGCATTTCTTGGTAGAGATTAAGGAAATAACACTAAGTGGGACTGCCTCGGGTATCCTGTACAATTTCCTATACAAAGTAATAATAACACTACGAGGCCTAGACTCATATATAACATGAAGTTTCCATAATTAAGGTTGGCCCAAAAGAACATCACAAAATTTGAGAGGAGAAACATCACACAATACCTTATCTTTGAAGGGCTTGATGTCGTACAACAGGTGACACTGTTGGATGACACCAAGATCGCTTCCTTGGCAGCGCCATTCAATGGTGTGGGGTTGTGGGTGCAGTGTTGTCGGCAGGGCTAGCTGCTTGACAAACTTTGTTGAGATGAGGTTCTTCTGGATAACTCTATCAATGATGAAGTGGAGTGGGGTGCCTTTCACCCACATTTGTGAATGAAAGAGGCACTCGCTTTCCTTTGGATCATCTGGTTCCCAGGCTAGATATTGGTATCAACAATGGTGGCACTGGGTTGCACGCCAATGATCCATTTCCCTCTTTTTGGTTCTGACTCAGAGTCGGAACCCACATCTTATTCAAAGTCTTTCACCTCAACCACCATCGACTTCTTTGAGTAGAGATCAACAATGTTATGTCAGGGGTGTTTATGGAAGTCACACCCCTTCTCGATATCTTTCTTTGTCTTTCCAATGTCCTTCTTTGCTTACGGCCTATAATAGTTGTCTTGAGGCTATCCATATTTTCTCTGTCCTTTGTTTTGTGGTTTGGGGCTACCCTTTCCTTGCTTTTGTTGTGAGGGGTTCCCAGGCCCAAATTTTCACGTCTTTTGTTTAAGCTTCTGCTTGATTTTGATGGCATATCGATAGGCCATGCCCAAGGAGGAGATGTCCAAAAAATCCATTTCAACCTAGATGTATCTATGCAGGCCACCGTGATACTTGAGCACTAGATTTCTCTCAGAATATTTGATACCCAACTTGGTGCGCAAGGTATGGAAGATATTTGTGAACTCTGGCATTGCTTGGTCTCTTTCCTGTTGCAGTGTGGTCCATTTTGTATACAGGTCATCATAACTTTCGAAAGGGTAGTATTGTTCCTTAATAGAATTCATGAAGGACTCCGAGGTGACCACGACTGTAAATAATGAGGGTTCCTCTATTTCCTTTTTCTCACAAAAAGTATCCAACCAATCTTTGACATGGGGAACGACTTTGAGGAGTGGAAAAGTAATATTTTCTCTTCTCGAAAGATATGGACAAAAAAATTACCCATCTAGCAGATTCAACCATTTGTCTACAACATCTGTTTCTATATAACCTTCAAATATAGTAATATCAAAGTTGATTTGTACGTTTAAGGGGGCGGTGCCTCCGCTCGAGGAAGATGCATCACCTGTTGGTAGTCGTCGAAGGATTTGTGAAAAATTATCCATCATCTTGTTCCTCTAATGTGTGAGGGCTTCATCGATCAAAATTTTGAAAGGATCTCCTGTCCCGTCGTATTTCTTTTCTCCCACCATGAGAGGTTGCTTGGGCATGTGAGATATTGTGTACTCAAGAGAAATAAGCTCGAGACCCAATTCTTTGTACCCTGACCTCGTTGAGGACATGCATTAATAACAACAAGGAGTAGACTGATCTGTTACCACTGATCCATATTTTATGAGAAGAATGAAATGAACACATATTATTATTATTCTTAACGTAGAAACACAAGGAACAATAATAGAGATACAATAAAACTGGCTTTTATTCAATAAGGAAATATGTTGAAACTATAAAATGCAGACTGAAAACAAGCTTGCTAGAATGGTGGAGGCTTATCTCTGAGAAGAGATGTGACGACTATGCTCATTCACAAGAATATGGTTAAAATGAGGCTCTACTTTATAGAATAAACAGGAATCCCAAAACCCTAGACATCCAAAAACCTAACCGTAGGAGATGAAGTGCCAAAAGTCATGTGGGCCCCGTTATGGTAAGTTAGTACGTCAAATTTCCGGGGTCATAACTTTTGCATATGATCTTTGTTTTAGTTGCACAATGGCCTATTGGAAAGGTCTATCCAAGGAATACAGATGTTTCCATTACACTCTGGCTAAATCCTACAGTGTGACTATGTCGAGCCCTAAAAATGTTGTTTAGGGCCTCAAAACGACCTCGGAAGTTTGGGACCTAAAAGATAGAAAAAAACTACCAAACTAAAAAACTGCCAAAATGAGTCAGTTGGAATAGGTGGGAGGCCACTGAAATCCATCTGGATCAAGAAGAGATTCCTCTAGATGGCCCTCCAACCATGACCGACAAGCATACATGATTCCCAGGTGTTACACATTATTTCCGTCACCCCTATGTTTGTTAATGATGTAAACCTATCCTTTGTCGTTAGACGGATAAATGGCCTTAATCCTTGAAGAAGAATGAAGATACTTTTTCCAAAGAGATGAAATTATACTTTTCCTTTGTCAAAAACTTTAGAAAAATGGATCGTCGCACCTTTCTTAGTGTTAAGGGTGCGATGATATAGGATCGTTGTAGGCTGCACCATAGTGGCCTGCGACGTCGTCACAGTTTTCTCAGTGTTAGGGGTATGACGATTTTCGTACAAAGGAAAAAGAGGAATTTCTCGAAAGTTCTAGAATATAAGCTTCGAGGGTGAGGTGGCCTCTGATTGGTTTGGATCTGAGTCGCATCCCTGATCTCATGGAATAATCTTAAATTCCTCACCCTATCCTTTTCATCTTATAAAAGGAGAATAATTCTCATGGGAAAAGTTAGTTTGGGAAAAGTTGGATGGAGTCGATTAGAGCTTTTGGAGTTGGATAGCTTGGATTGAGTTGGCTAGCTTTTAGTGTGAGCTTGAGTAATTTTCGTAGCTTTGGGCTTTGCTTTGTCAATATAGATTGTTGGTCTCAGAATCTATGGAGCAAGAAGTGTGTGGGAAGAAAGGAACTATTGGAAGGGACCTTACAACATCAAGGCATTGGTTGTATTCTCCTTTTCATATATTTAATACAGTGATATATTTCGTTCCCATAAAATTGGTTTTATTTTATTATATGACTCCTTGATCACATACATAGGTTTTGTTGAGTATACGTTGTTTCTTTCACTTTGATAGCTTGTGTCTTTTTACAGGTTCATCATCCCATAAGCCTTGGAATGGAGCGAGGATGACACAAGCAAGGACAAACGACATTTAAAAGGTATGTCATTTATCTCTTGTTAGTTAGTATGCTTAATGATAGAAACTTAGGGAAAGTTTTATATTCTGTCATGTTTTGTTCTAGTTTAAGGGTGAAACTAGGGAGATCAGTTTGTGTCCGCACTTACCGATTTGTTCGATAACACCAGGATTTATTTATTTATTTTTTTTTCAGTTTTTCTCAATTATGATTTTTTAGTTTTTTGGTCTTATGACAGTAATCAAACAAAAAATTTCTCTCACTATTTTTGTAACCCTGGTTTCCCCCCAAAGGGTAGGCAATATGATCATGTCTTTTCCCAGCCTGGTTTCCCAATAAGGGCAGGCCTTAGTTTTGTCCATTCACATGGATAAATACAACAATTTTATGATTGTATATTTACTGTATTTTTAATAGAATAGTTCCAGAATCCACAAAAAAAAAATGAACCAGGAGTCCCCTTCAACAATTAGCATTTCAAAACCTTCTCTAATTGCTATATTGAGTCATGTTTTGAGCACTTGAAGCTCTACTGCATCGTTTCTCTCAAATGAAATACATTTTAAGTTGACTATATACTTGTACAAGTATGAAACTGAACCAAAATATGGTGATGGAATTTGGGTCTTATAGATGATATTGACACTTTCCTATTTAATTTAGTTATGGGTTAAAGTGTGCGTTACTCTTGAATATACTTGGTTTAAAAATAAAAGGGTAATAATTTTATACCCTATATCTGCATTGACACCGATGGGCTCGAATTTGGATTATTTGAGTTACATACAATTTGTCTTTCCTTCAACTCAAATTCTTATGGCATAGTGTTGTATGTATATTGGTATGTTGCTTAGAATGAGACTGTTTGTAGTGGTTACTTCGTAAATAGTTCTCTTCGAAAAATGGTTTTATTTGATTTGATTTTGATCAATAACAAAGTTTGAATATATTGGGATATGGTGTAACTATATTCAGGATTGTGTTCTATATGACTCTATTTATATTGAGAAATTTTCTATGACATTACTTTGATAAAAATATTGGATTCAATATACACAACGATCATGGCATACTTGTGATTAATTTATCCATTGACTCTTTGGTCATAGTTAGAGGAGAAATAATATTTCATATTGAAGATATATCATACCTACGTTCAACTAGTATGAAATGATTGATATGTTGCTAGAAACGATGGTTGTTTGAGATGTTATAAGAAAGGGAATTAATTGATGTCATTTGGATGGTTATATATACTCCATTTTCCATTCATAAATAACTCTTTTCATAAGTTAACTTTTCCCTAATTTCACTCATTAAAATTGCATTCCATATTACTCCTTTGTCTATATAATTAAATAAATCTAAAATATGAAGGATATATAGTTGGAATGTGTTGCTAACTTGATAAAACAAAGACAAAGATTAATGATAAATGGAATGTGTGGGAAGATTATTTACAACAATAATATAGTCATGGTTGAAAGGAACAAAATATTGAGCAGTATTACATTTCCACCATATTAGCAATTTTCACAAATTACACACCTTTTTCATATACCCCTATCATATAAATTCCCTTTTTATACACTTATAATATTCATATTTTAAAGATAAACATATTATATGTATGGGGATTTGTAGTCCATATTCCAAAGTTTAAAGAAGAGTGATATATGGGTAGAGTTTGCATTGTTGTCCCTATTTTCACTTTTCCCTTAATCTTTCTTTTGTGTGGTATGGATTTTTTTAGTCTTGGAGCCAATTTAATCATGATGACAAATTGTTTTAGATCTTTAATTTACTGTTTCTTATAAATGAACTAACTTGAATATTATGGTATGTAGATGAGAGTTCTTAGAAGGGGAAACAATAGAGGATGAAATAGAGGAAGAGATTTCCTAACACAATTTGACAACCTATGGGGCATAATAAGTTGAGGTTATCTATAAAATTTGATGTTGATTCTAATGAATTTTAGTAATTGATACAAATTAGGCACTTAAATATTGGTGGACAACATTCCTTGCCTCAGCCCCAAGTACTTCCTAATGTCATATTGCATCTTGACCTTGGTATTGTCAATGTTATTGAATCCCCTATGAAACCACATAATGATGGATGGGGTGGTATTCTTGATAATCCATCCTATGGCACCAATCAATGTCCCATTGACTCCCCTCTTCCTCATCCTCCTGTTCATACTGATGCCACAAATGCATTTTTTCCTTCTTGTCTAGTTCACCCAACATTATCGGTCATTACAAATGAGTATATGCCTCCTCCTCCTCCTCCACCTAAAGATAAAAAAAATCTCCTCCATAACTCTAAGACGGACAAAGGAAAGAAACCAATGACCTCTCTCAACATGACTAAATATTCTTCCTCTTCTCATTCCAAGATGAAATCAACAAGCAATG
The DNA here is from genome assembly GCA_032191745.1 of Picea mariana. Classification (NCBI taxonomy): domain Eukaryota; kingdom Viridiplantae; phylum Streptophyta; class Pinopsida; order Pinales; family Pinaceae; genus Picea; species Picea mariana. Next base: position 4,014 of record JASDQU010361691.1, on the reverse strand, counting down.
GTAAGAGAAATATAAGTGAGTTGTATCTAGTGTAGCACAATTGGAAGAGAAGAAGACTCAATATGAATAGTTCATCATGGATAGGGAAGAATTATTTAGAAAGAAATTCACTGAGTTATTTTAATTTTGTCTTAATGGATACTTGACAGCGACACTTTTCTTTTGGACAGATGGAAGAAGTATGATATTTATTTTTGTGACTTTAAAATATCATATTATATTTTGGGATTTACAAGTGGCATATGTCATGATGTTTTGATGCATTTTTATGATATACTTTATGATATTGATTTTATATATGATTATATTATGGAGCGACAAGGAAAATCTAGAAATGATTATTAAAATAAAGGGGGATCCCACCTATTTAGTTATTATAATATATATTATTGATTTATCCATATCATAAAAAAATACTTGTCCTATTTATTAACTAATTTTTTTTACTTTAGTAACTAAAAGTAGTTGAACTACTTGAAGAACTACCTTTTAGAGAACAAAAGGGAGAAAATGACAAGGAGGACAAGGTAAATTAGAGAGAGATACTTCTAATAAGGTTTTCTCTTGTTTCAATTGAGATTTTTGATATTCATTCTTTCATTTTCTGAGTTTTATAAGAGATAATTCCTCTTTTTGACAAAAATATCTTTCTAAAGGTGGCAAAGAAGAAAGGACTAAGAAGCATAGAATTTTGACATGCTTAAGAAGGTCAATCATTTATGTCGGAATTCTGTTTAGTTTCATTATAATTCCTAAATTACTTTTCAATTCCAATTAAGACTATTTTGCAGAGTCAAGACTTGATGCACTTGTGGCTTGGTTGATCTAGTACATTTCAGTCTCGGTCTTTTTATTTCAAACCCCAATTGTCTTTTTGTGATTTTTAAAACTCCATCCTATACTTCTCATTTTGATTTTGGTCCATACCCTTCCAGGGGTTTGAAAAGAGGCATTTGGTTGTAACTAACAAAATTCATCATTAAAAAAAATCTAGTTTATTCTCAATTGAGATTGTGGTTACTGGTTTTCAGATTGTATGTATTCTTTATTTTGTTCATTTAAATTTTATAAACATTTATACATAAAAAAAATTAACTTTTTTTAGCAAAATCACACAATTTGAAAATAACAACAAGTACAATAACATATTCCTTGAGGGTTGATTGATATTTTTGAATAGGATATAAGCCCAATGCAACATTTTTTCCTATCTCACCCTAGGCTAGTGGGATTCAAAAATGCTTGAGTGAGGACTTTCCATTCCTTTCATAAAAAAGGAGAAGAAGACCAAGAGATGGGGGAGGAAGCTCCATGGGAGGGCTTGTGACAAATGGTGGGAGATGACACTACTACATATTGAAAAATTTGTGATGACCACTTGCGATGAAAGTACTCTTTCATTGCAACATGCAAGAGAAAAAGTTCAATTTTTCTAAATCCACCCCGTATTTGTCACTATCTTGACGCATGTAATTTGACTAAATTAATGTCGTCAATTTTCTTCGCATGAGCGATGCACCTAGTTTGTTAAAATTAATATGGTCAAAGTTCATCGCAAGAGCGACGACTAACCTAACGTTAAAATTGACCATTAAAAATCACAAATAAATAGGTAAAAAAAAGAAATATTTTTATGTCACGGTCATCGCAATTGCGACGATAGTGACCTAAAATTGGACTATAAATATTTGACGATTTAAAGATGTTGTGACAATCTTGCTATAACAATGACGGTTTCGAAAGGGTATTTTTGTGTGGAAGAATGTCGCAAAATGTTGTTAGAGGTGGGGAAAGAGGTAAAGCGAGTGAAAAGGGTGATGGTAGATGTTATTGCCCTTGTAAAAAATGTTGCCTCAGACGTCCTGTAAGAATTTTATTAGCAACAACTACAAAATATTGTAGGAAATATGGGCACATTGATGGCAGATCGAATGAATATCGTCCCATGGTAATTAGCTATATATTCATTATCTTTTTTTTATTTTGTCAATTTTATATAAAATTATATATATATGTATATATATTGTTTGAATGTTTGTTATAGTATACACTAATTTTGCATGATTGTTTCTAGTTATAAAGTTAGAGTTTCCCTCTAACTTTCCATAGAATATTGCACCAAGTATTAGTAGAAATGATGTTGTACAAGCTGAGGAACATTATCATGACCAAGCAAATGAGGATCTCATGGAAGAATATGATGGGAAAAATCAAGTTAATGATCCCATGGAAGAAGATGATGGGACAAATCAAATGATCTAAGATTTGTTTTCCCAGCCAGATGAGGATGGGGAAAATGATGGTATTTATGATGAACCTCTATTAGAAAAATGACTTTATGAAGGATCAAGAGAAAATCTCTCCACTACATTGTTGCTAGTGAACTTAAAGGTTATGAATAATTTGTCGAACACTTGTATGACACCAATACTAAGGTATGTCATATGTTTCATCTCATATTATACATAAATGTTGATTTTTTTCTATTTTTTTTTAGTGTTAATTAATGTGTAAAATAAGAATGCAATTTTTACGATTAATATTCTTACATTAACTAGTTATTTGTTATGTTGTATATTGTTAGGTGAAATTTTGTTACCATCGTCAAATATTTTACCTCGCACATATCGAGGTTTGCATGCCATTATGAAAGACATTGGAATGGATTATCAAACTATAGATGCATGTCTTAATGACCATATTATATATTATGGACAACATGCTTCGAAAATAGAATGTCCGCAATGTCTTATCAGTAGATATCGAACTGATCAATTAACAAAAAGGGTGACTCGAAAGGTTCTTCGTCATATTCCCATAATTCCATGTTTGCAGTGATTGTTCAAGTGTGAAATCATAGCACAATTTATGGATTACCATGCACGTAATAGAAGTGGAGATGGTGTTCTTCGAATGCTTGCCGATGGTTCTGCATTTAGGAAAATTGAGGAAAAATGGGTAGATTTCAAAGATGAGCCTTGTAATGTTAGGCTTTCATTGGTAGCTGACAGTGTTAATCCATTCAAAGATCTTAGATCTATTTACTTAGTGTGTCTTATTTTTGTTATCAGCAATAACATTCCTCCTTGGATGTCAATAAAGAGGGAGCACATAATGTTGACAATGATTGTTCCAGGTATTTGTTTACATTAATTTTTTGAATTTAACATTTTCATTTGTTTCCATTTTTGCATAATATCTTTTGTTTATTTATTTAATTATATATATTACACGATATCATTCCTATAGTAATTATGTGTAATTTCAAACAATTAGGTAAGTACCAGGTTAAAGATATGAATTTATATATCGAGCCTCTTATTGACGAGCTACTAAAGTTATGGGTTGGCATCACAATGTATGACATATGTAAACCAATCGGGGAGAAGAAATTTAAATTCCATGGAATACTTTTATGGACAATTCATGATGCCCCTGGACTAACATATTTTTGTGGTATGTAGAATTCTAATATTT
>JASDQU010361685.1:0-11747 GCA_032191745.1 Picea mariana | reverse complement strand
GTTGGATAATAATTCTACATTGATATAAGATTTGAAGAAAAAGTATTATAATTACGCTATTACTGATTCACCCCCCCTCTCAGTAATCCAAGAGATTATTCTAGATTTTAACCTTGTACAAATAAAAACTACAAACATATTCTCAATAAAATAGAAAAGATACAATAACGCACACACACATTACACATATATTTTTACCTTGGAAACCCAAACCGAGAAAACCAACGACATGTTTAGAGTTGTGCCTTTAATCTTCTATATATTATTTTCATTGTTTACAATACAATATACATATAGGATCCCGTGACATCCAAGCCCCTAATCCATTGGCCCGGATTAGTGTACAATACATCAGATCAATTTTGCAAAGAATATAACACATACCCAACATTCTCCCACTTGTTGTTTTCTTTGCATACATGGGGTTACAAGATTACGCAGTCAACAATCTAGGGAAACAATGCCCATATATCCTCTACACCAAGAGAACTTCTCAGTCCTCACATATTTTGTTAATGAATCTGCAAAATTCTTCAAAGTGTCCACCTTCATCAACAACACCTTCTTGTCCTCAACCATGTCTCTCACAAAGTGATAATGAACATAAATATGCTTTTTCTTTGAATGACAAGTCGGGTTGTTCACTAGGAAGATTACACTCTGACTATCACACTCTATCCTTAGAGCTTGTTGTACGAACCCAATACATGAACTCAATCTATGTAACCATATTTATTCCTTGCTTGCATGAGTGGCTACCATATATTCAACTTCTATAGTTGAGAGTGCCACTACAGACTGTCTTTTGCTTATCCAACTAATTGCTCCTCTAAACAGGTTAAACACATACCCACTTGTAGATCTTATGTGATCCATATTTCCAGCCCAGCCTGCATCAACAAAGTCATGTATTCCCAACACTCTATCCAATATTGGTCTTTCTTGGTAGCACAATCCATAACTAGTAGTGCCATGCAAATGCCTGAAAAACCCTCTTTATTGTTTTTCAATGCTCCTTCCCTAGTTTTGACATATACCTGCTAAAAACTCCCACTACATGTTCAATGTATGTTCTAGTACAAACCATTGCCTACATCAAATTGGCAGCTGCATTCGCATACAAAACATGAGACATGTCCTCTTCCTCTTCCCGTGTCTTGGGACATTGATTCGCAAATACCTTTACACGTACACGAATATGAACCTTGATCGATTTACATTCCTACACAATAAACCTCTGCAATATTGTCTCGACATATTTCCTCTAATTTAACCAGAGTTTTCTATTTGCTTGATCTCCTTTAATTTCCATGCCCAAATTGAAATTTGTAGCACCAAGATCCTTCATGTCAAATTTAGAGGACAACTGAGTTTTCACACCTTAGATAATCTCCTTATTGTTTCCTATCAACAACATATCATCCACATAAAAGACCAAATAAATGAGATGATCAACAATTAATCTGAAATACACACAATGATTTGCTTTGCTCCTTGTGAAGCCAAGTCTCAACATATAAGTATCAATTTTTTCATACCACATCCTTGGTGATTGCTTTAACCCATACATTTAGTTTTTCATCTTGCATACCAACTCCTTCTTTCCCTTCACAATAAATCCTTCTAGCTGCTTCATGTATATTTCTTCTTCCATATCCCCATGTAAGAACGTTGTCTTCACATCCATCTGTTCTACTTCAAAATCAAACGCACCAACAACAGATAAATGAAATATAATAGAAGTTAACTTGGCAACAAGAGAAAAAATCTCACCAAAGTCAATTCCTTCAACCTGGGAATAACATTTTTCTACTATCCGAGCTTTGTATTTCTCCAGTTTGCCTTTTGCATTCAACTTCTTTTTAAACACTCATTTTTTTTTAATGGGATTTGTTATCGCACATGTTGTAGGTTGGGAAAATCCCGAGTCAATCCACAATATGGTGAGAATTTTAGGAATACCTACCCACTGTCACCTTATATAGTTATCTCTCTCGTTTTAGTGAAGGAGAAATCCTACACAAGGGGGATATCCTGGGTGACCCTAGGGGGAAATGAGATGGAAAGTGGAGTAATGGAAGGTGATTCTCCTATAGGTCAAGCTAAGAAATGGAAGATGTCTTGGAAATGAGTCTTGGTGATGGTATATAGTTTCCATAGCCTTAAGTACTCGCAGAAGAGAATTTTACCTGCCTGAGACAAGAGAAAAGACAAATATACAAGCCTAATATTCAAATTGACAAGAAAGTGAATCTTGTTGTCCTATATTACAACAGTAAACAATAATATATTTCAGCAATGACAAGAGCTAATTAATGCAAAATTAACCGTCAAAACTATCAAATATTTATTAGAGAATGAAGCACTAAACAAGATGATAATTTTCCAATACTTAAACATAGACTTTGACAGTGAAATCGAGATGCCAAATGAAGTTATCAAAAAAATGTTAGGGCAGACTTATGGATGTAGCAAACAATTGCTACAACAAATTCCAACCATAACAATCAACATGTAAACCATAAAAAAGATAGCCAATAACCAGTGAAACAATAATCTAGGTTTAGAAGTCAATTTCCATGGTTGAAAAGTGAGTAAATGATGTAAGAAAGTGAGGTTTTATTCAGACCTAATGGTTGTAGCATTAATTTATTAACAACAATGACAATTACAAGGCCAAAGAAAATGCCCTTAGGGCTTAAGCAAGATTAAAGCATAAATAATTGATTCCGACTTAGACAAATGCAATAACTCGATAAATCACATGTACCAGTGCAATGTATTTATTTCTCCAATGCAATTAGATTGGTGCCTAGTCTATTGGGTAATGGAGTCTTGGGTGTATGATTTGGATCAACTACTTATCTAGGGGTGTAAGCCCTTTTACTCTCTAGAGCAAGTGAATCCAACAAGGTAAATCTAGGAGGGTGTAATCCCTTTTACTCCTCCTAGCAACCTTGAAAATTGACTTATCCAATAATAATTAAGATGAACTTGGTGGAGGGTGTATTCCATTATACTCCAAGGGTTTTAGACAAGAAAAACCACGAAACAAGAAGAAATTGCTAACAATATGCAGAAAATTTCTTACGAATTCCAATAGAAGGTATGCAAGACCCTTATCTACCAAGAATATTCCACCAAAATGCCAAAGACAAGCCTCCAAGAGGGTAGCGCACTACTTCTTCCACCAATAGATAGAATCCAAAACAATTTCAAGAGTGAGATAGAGAAAATTCCCAAGAAAGGTGCAAATTTCAGCCAAGAATGTCTTCTCTCAAGTGAGAGAGTTACGATAAAATGAAATGATTTTGGGCTTTATTTATAGAAGACCTCTAAAATTTGTTTGTTCACATAAATTTAGGGTAAACCACAAAATAAGGGAGCCACCCCCCTTTACAAAGTAATTTGATTTTAACTTTAAAAAATGCACAAAAGAAACCTTAATTGTGATGTCAACCCCTTCTAGGGTGACGTCTTGGCATTTTAGCAAGTTCTTGAGAAAGAGAGAGGATTTAGTTAGGCCTCCTAAGGCCTCCCTCTCATGTGCTAGGCTTCTCTTCAGGGTGTAAGGGATCCTCCTCATACAAAAGTTCCAAGTTTCCATCGGACATCATCACCACTACTAAAACCCTAGCCCTAGGGTGACGTCAAGCCCTCCAAGATGACACGTTAGCCTTCAAAGAAAAATCATTGGGCTTCTAAGGGATAGGTGAGGCCCTCCAAGGTGTCTTCCTTTGCCTCCAAAGGAAACATTCATATCCTATATTTCCCCAAGGTCTGGGTCATGGCATCCAAACAGTGGGCTTCCTGCCCTAATGAAGGCCCAAGCTGGGCTTGTTCCTCCAAAATGTCCATCAACAAAGTCTTGCAAATACATACAAGTGCTCCCTCCAAGGATCTCAAGTCAAAACATCATGGCAACTAGAATCACATTTAATACAAGAGCCACCTAAGAATGTGCATAAAAAACTACCTTATCGAATTAAACACGTGCTCAAAGACCCTATGCAATTTGCCAAGTTTAGGTATGGGAGGGTTGGAAAGGTGACCTATTGGGTGAATCATTCCTTGAGTCAAGGAGTGTTTCCCAAGTGGACCCTTTCTAAGTCATGTTGAGAATATGAAGTGGACGGGGGTAAGAATGTTGGGCATGGGGTTCAAGACATACAAGGGTTTGTGGTGTCTCATTTATGGGTACCTTTGTAGAGTGTGTGTTTCACTTTCATTTTCAATGTATCCTTTTTCCATGCTCATTTATTTGCCTTTAATTAATTAGGTTCCAGAACGATTGGGTACTCCCAATGCGTAACATAAAACTTGGGGGGAAGTACCACATTGTCACTTGAATGGGGAGGTACACAAAGTACCATAGGGGTAAAGAAAAACTTATAACACACTTGTGTAGATCCCTCAACAAGTGGGGCATTTTTATATATGTGTATTTGCTTTTGCAGGTCTTTGATATTTTAATAGAAACATTTCATTGTTCTCAAGACCTATTTGGGGGAGCATATGGAAGGTTATAGTTTTGGATTTTATGTTTTTCCAGCTACATTCCCTCTAGACCTTCAACCCCTTCTTCCCATGAAATGAGGTACAATCCCTTCTTGGGTCAGTACACCCAAAAATCCCATAAGATAAGGAGATGAAAGGATGAAATGTGAAAAGAGATAAGTATGATCAGGAATGGCAGGATGACTCATCAAGGGCACCTCCCAATAGAAAACCCATCCCTAAGGGTGACCACTTACTAGGGTGCAATGTCAACCACCACAGTGAAAAAGGGCAAAGAGCATAATTTCCAAGCAAACGTCCTATAATAAAAAACAACTTTAAATGCAACATATTCAAATGTCTCAAGTATTAAAGTGATACTTACCACAATACCTGAATCGTACCTTATGGAGAAAGAAGACCCATCATATTCCAGAAGAAAGATGATATGGTCAATGCCATTGTGACAAATCTAGGATGTGTGGTGGTGAAGTGGGTCTCTGTTTGTGCATATGGACATTGTCAGTCATCTGTCTCTCAATACTCCATGTTTGTAGCATGAGGGGCTTGAGACATCATCTCCTTAGTTATCCATAGAAATTGGGGACAACAAGTTTTCTCCCATTCGATAACTCCACTCGATCCCAAGCCTCATTCTTATCCAAGGCTTCCATTTCTTCAACCATGGCCTTTTCCTAGATTTTTCCATCATCTGCATCCACTGCCTACCTAATAGTTCTAGGATCATCATTGATAATATACAAAGAAAATTTGAACGGAAATCGGGTGGAGTATACCTGTCCATTTGTCTTCTTTCCTTAGCCGATCTCCTCAATACTGGAGTATGATGATCTTCTTATTCTTATTCTTATTCACGTTCTTCTGTAGAGTCTGATTCATCATCCTTTAACTCAAACTCTATTTTCCGTGGTTCTTCCTTCCTTGGTAGGAATTTCTATTTGACAACATCTTTGATTTCTCCAAATACCACATCTCATTTGTACACTACCTTCTTAGTTTTTGGGAACCAAATATTATAACCTTTCATACCATATTTATACCCAGTAAAGATACTCTTTTTATCCTTTTTATCTAGCTTACTCCTCTTTTCCTCTGGAACGTGAACATAGGCCTCACAACTAAATACCCTGAGATGTGTGAGAGATGATTTCTTACCCGTCCATACCTCATGTGGAGTATTTCATCCAGTGTTGATGAGGGTGATCCATTGACCAGGTAACATGTAGTTCCCACCACCTCTGCCTAGAATTATCTTCGTAACTCGATACCACTGAGCATGCACCTTGCTTTTTCCATCAACGTCCTATTCATCCTTTCTACAACTCAATTTTGATGAGGTGTATATGGATTAGTATTTTTCCTTTCTATACCACACTTCTCACATAAATCTTCGAATTCATTTCTGCAGAAATCTCCACCATTATCCGTCATGAATGCTTTAATTCTTTTCTCTGTTTGATTTCCCACAAGAGCCTTAAACTCTTTAAACCCGTCAAAGACTTCATATTTCTTCATGAGGAAGTATATCCATGTATTCCTCGAGAAGTCATATATAAATAAGACATAGTACATAGATTTTCCCAATGATGGACTCAACACAGATCCAAACACATCATTGTGCACCAACTGTAAAATTTCCTCTGCCCTCATTGCACCAGAAGGGAATATTACCCGATTCTGCTTCCCATATACATAATGTTCACATAAATCAAAATACAAAGAGTAGTTAGACATACCTTCAAACACACCTTTACCATGTAGTATTTGAAATCCCTTCTGTTTGTTATGCCATAGTCTTTGATGCCACAACATAGCCTTTTCTCCAGAGACTATAAGAGTTTTTTTTTTTTTTTTCCAGCTCCAATCTCAAGAACAATGGAACTATTACACCCATCACTAACAATTCTTCCCTACAGCTTATACAGAGGTCCAATCCAAACTCCCTTCAACAACACCATTGCTCCTCGAACCATCTTGTAGGTTTCTTTCTCAAACACCATTTTTACCCCTGCATCGTCCATTTTGCTTACAAAAATCAAATTTCTGGCCAATCATGGGATGTGCAGAACACTAGGCATTGTTTTAATCCTTCCATCCATGAACTTCAACTCAACTTTTTCTCGTCCTATAATTTTGGGTGTCGAGTCATCACCTAGGAAAACATCACCTCCATCATATCTTTCATATTCACAGAACCACTCCCTGTGGGGAGTCATATGAAAGGATGCACTTGAGTCAACCAACCATGCCTCATGATCTGCAAGTTTTCTTGAAGATGCCAAGTACACATCCCCTCCTTCTTCTATGAAGGTTTTCACTTATGTAGAAGGAGCATCATTAGATCCCTTCCCTCTCTCAATGCTTTTGGGTCTAAATTGATTCTTGTAGTGTCCTTTTACACATATCTAACATACCTTTACAAACTTTCTAGGAGATTGAGATCTACCCTTATATTTAGATCTCCCACTTGAGGACTTAACTCTATTTCTTTCCTGGGAGCGTTCTCTTACAAATAATGCATTTGTTATTTTTCCTTCCATGTTCTTCTGTATCATCTCCTCCAACAACAGGGATGAGGCCACTTCATCGAAACTTAAATTAGTTGTATTACTACTTATGGCCACAACCAAACTATCCCATGAGTTTGGTAAAGAGCACAATAAATTAATACACTTGTCTTCACCATAAATCTTAATATCAATAGACGATAGATTACTTACCACAATATTGAAGGTGTTCAAATGCTCTGTCACCGAGTCTCCATCTTTCATCCTCAGGTTATACAATTTCTTCCATAGAAACAATTTATTTACCAGGGACTTAGACTGATACAAAGTCCCCAACTTATCCCATAATTCCTTGTCTATATCTTGCCCCGACACATTCAATAATACTGAATTTGAGAGACACAAATGGATTGTGCTCTTTGCCTTTTGATCCAACTATTCCAGTCTTCTGCTAACGTTCTTGTAGGTGCAGTACCTGGATCCACCATGATCCATTGATCTTTGTCTACCAACAAATCTTGCATCTTGAGATTTCACAACTCAAAACTTTGCCCATTAAATTTCCCGATCTCTATCTTCGAACCGCCCGCCATTTATTTTCACCTGAAGAATCAATGTCGTAGATCTCCCAATGTAACCGGGCTTATCACAGACCTGAGCCAAACCCTTAGCCACAAAGGCATCTCCCTGAAGTCAATAATTGCTCTGATACCAAATGTAGATTTTAACCTTGTACAAAGAATTACAACAAACAAGTTCTTAATGAAACAAAAAAGATACAATGACACACACACACACATTATAGAAAGATTTTTACCCTGGAAACCTAAACCGGGAAAACCAACAACCTGTTTAGAGACGCACCTTTAATCTTGTATATATTATTTTCTTTGTTTATAAAACAATATACATATAGGATCCCGCGGCATCCAAACCCCTAATCCATTGACCCAGATTAGTCAACAACCCTAATTCCTTGGATGAAATTAGAAAACCATCGACAAAAACGATGTGTCGAAAAACCATAAAAAATAGATGCAAAAAACCGTCGAAAACCCCCACAATTCTCTTGGATAGGGGGTGCTAAACACCCCCCATAACCCCTTTTCTCCCATATCAATGTACTGAACATCAGATCAATTTTGCAAAGAATATAACACATACCCAATATCTATGAGAAATTGATATTTAAATGCAAGGCTTTTCATGAATACACACATTTTTCTAATAATTTCCCAAATAATTTTCTTAATCCCAACACAACAGAACCTAATGAGCAGTGGCAACAACCTAAGAAGAAAAGGCAAGTTACGAAGAAAGGATCACAACTGAATGAGGAGAAAAACCAGCCCTCTCAAGGAACGCTCTCTAGTCCAAAACCCGCACACTCTAGTCATCCCAAAATCTCTAATCCATTGGCATCAAAGAACAATTATGAATTATTATCAAACCTAGAAGTGAAAGAAGAACACACAATTGACACAGGGATTTATGTGGTAAAACAAGTGATCTAGTCCTCAGGGGAGGCCATCATTGTTTTTGCCTCCTCCATCGAATCCATAGCCTGTCCCGATTCCCTCTTCTCCCTGGGAGGGGGAGGTTCTCTCTGACTCTTTGAAGGGTGATTTAGGCCAAGAATCATCACCTAATCCTCATTAAAAAAAAGTAGGAGTGAAATTAAATTCTCAAAAGTGAGAAGTTGCAACTAATATAGAGAAATATCTCGGGAAACATAACACATTAGATGGTGTGGTTAAGAAAGAGACAAGGACACTAAGAAATCAAGGTAGTTCCAATTCCTCCAAAGGAGGAATTCCTAAATCCACTTCCAAATGATCAAAACCATTTCCTGGAATTGCAAAGGTTTTAGGAACATAAATAAAATGGACTTAATCAGAATTTTAGTCAAATAAAAAAACCTCAACTTCTCGTTCTCCAAGAAACTAAGAAGAAGGATTCTGATGTCCTTTAAAACTTGGATCACATCTGGAAAAATAGTAAGGGCCTGGTGGTCATCTAACGTGGTGGTTCGGGAAGACTTTGCAAAATATGGGATCCCCAACTTTTTAGATTGGAAAGCTAGAAATATTCCCCTCACCGACTCTTGACTCAGTTGTACCATCTTCCTTTAGGTATGTTTTTTTCCATTCTCAATGTTTATATGCCCTGCACTCCACAAGACAAACTATTGTGTTTGAACTCTTTATTAAATCTTCTAGACAAAGATATAAATTTGAAACTTATAGTAGGAGGATACTTTAATACCACCTTCAACTTCAAAGAGAAAAAGGGGGCAATCTGGTTCAATATCCCAATAGAGAACTTATGGAGGATTTCATGTCTACCTTGGATATGATAGACATAAATCCCTCCAAAGGGAAATTCACCTAGTATAACAAAAGATTTGTACCAGGCCATATTACTGCTAGACTTGATCATTTTTTGTTGAGTGGTTCCCTACTGGAATATTCCCTCATCCCCACTTATCCTTCCTTTGTCTAGTTTCAATCATCGCCCTATTACTCTTTTTCTCTTTGACCCTAAAAATATTGGTCCCATTCCTTTTCGCTCCAATTGCCTCTAGCTTCTCAATCTATCATATTAGGACATTATCTCCTCCACTTGGAATCATTGGATTTCTGGGTCTCTTATAGAAATATGAGGAAAAAAGATCAAGCTGACCAAAGAGGCCCTTAAATTCTGAGCCAAATCTAGGACCAACTAGTTGGAGAAAGAAAAGTAAAGTACAATGCAAAAAATGGAAGAGGTCAGGGGGGGATTGGAATCAGTTCAAGTGACCCCAAAATTATTAGAAGAAGAAAAAAATACTTTTCAATCCCTCCAAAATGTCCTCAAGATTGAAGAAGAACTTTGGAGACTTGAATCCATAAGTTTATGGTTGCAGGCAGAAGATAAAAACACAAAAAATTTTGATCGCCAAGTAAAAGCCAATATATGGAGAAAAAAAGTCTTTGAAATCACAAATGAGAATGGGAAAGAGATCTCAGACTTTAATTATATCAAAGAAGTTGACTTCGGGAATTTTGAAAGAGTGTACAAGGAAGATAACAATGTAGATATCGACTCATTCGAGAGCATGCTAAACAATATCCTTGCATTAATCTTCCTGGAGGATAATGTGAACCTATGTAAATCTATTTCAAAAGAAAATTTTTGGGGGTGGTAAGTCAAATTTGGCAGAAACACCAACTCCATTTTCATGGATCTCATTCCTAAAGAGCTCAAACCTCTCTCCTTTTCCAAATTCTATCCCATCTCTCTCTACAATGTCTGCTATAAAATCGTCTCCAAGATCATAGCCAACCGACTAAAGCCCTTCCCCCCCTCTCTCATCTCACTCAATCAGGGCAATTTTGTGGAGAAAAGGAAAATGGTTGATAATATCCTATTGGTCCAAGAAGCCATACATTCAAGTCAATATAGAGGGGAGAAATGAATGGCCATCAAAATTGATATGGATAACACCTTTGACATATTAATATACAATTTCCTCTTGGTCGTGCTAACTAGATTTGGATTCAATGAATTCTTTCTATCCTAGATTGTTGCTTGCATTCACTGCCCTTGGATGGCTCCTTTGGTAAATGGAAAACCAAACTCCTTCTTTAAAATCACTTGTGGCCCGAGGCAAGGTTGTCTCCTCTCTCCCATCCTCTACATCTTAATGGTTGAATCGCTTAGTACGCGACTTGACAAAGAAACATTGTAGAAATCCATTCCATGCATCAAATGGTTCAAGGAGTCAAAAGAATAAATAACTCTTAGTTTGCTGACGATACTATCCTTCTTGGAGGTGCCTCTTCAATTATATCCAATAGGTTCAAGAAGGTTATGGATGACTACACGACATCGTCAAGAGGAATCATTAATGTAGGGAAAAGAAAAATTTGTGATCATAATACAAATTCTAGAACTCTGATGTCTATTGTCAATTTGCTTAATTTTCCTTTTGTTAAAAAATGGCAAAATTTCAAATGCTTGGGAATTCCTATCTGTCTTAAATATATTCCATCTTCTTCTTGGAACCAAATCTTGGACAAGATCAAAGGTAAGTTTCATCAATGGGGCTCTTGCTGGCTAAACCCAACATGACAAGTGGCCCTTTTAAAATCAATCCTCTTAGCCCTCCCGATTTTTCAATTTTCCTCTATGCTTGCTCCAATCATGATCAAATCTACAATAGCTCAAGAACTTAGACGATTCCTCTAGCAAGGGGTATGATCCAACACCAAGTGATTTCATTTAGTGAATTGGAATATTGTCATAGCCTCAAGAGTTTGCGGGGGACTCAGAATAAAGGATCCATCTATCTCTAATATAGGTCTTGGCTCGAAGATTCTTTGGAGGTTGGTTATAGGGAAGAATGAATGGTGGAAGAAAGTGATTCTACACAAATATTTTTCAGGAGAGAGGCTTCGTTGCTTAGATAATGATTCAATGGTGTAGGGGGGCTATCAAATTTGGAGACTTTTGAAAACATCTCTTCCCCTTATTCAAATGCAACTCACTTGGATCCTGGAAAATGGTAATATAGGTCTTGGCTCGAAGATTCTTTGGAGGTTGGTTATAGGGAAGAATGAATGGTGGAAGAAAGTGATTCTACACAAATATTTTTCAGGAGAGAGGCTTCGTTGCTTAGATAATGATTCAATGGTGTAGGGGGGCTATCAAATTTGGAGACTTTTGAAAACATCTCTTCCC
>JASDQU010361681.1:0-11791 GCA_032191745.1 Picea mariana | reverse complement strand
AAATCTTAAGTTGTCACCTTATTTAGATTGGTGATCATGGGTGTGTCAATATATTTGCAATCCTCCATATAAAATCTCTTGAAGATATCAATTGCATACTTACCCTTCCCAAGGAATATCTCCCCTAGTTTCTTTCAAACCTCCAAACCCAAATACTAATTCATCGTGTCGATGTCCTTCATATCAAAAATTAGCTTCCATATCTGCTTTGCACCCTGCAATGAGCTTCTTTGCACCTGTAAGAAACAAGTCATCTACATATAGCACTAGAATAAGAATATCAGTCCCAACAAATATATAATATAAGTTAGGATTTGCTTCACTTTTGGTGAAGCCCTTTTGGCCCTTAGTCATATATTAAGGAAGGAAGTGAAGATTAAGGAAGAAGAAAGACAAAATATGAAGTGAGTGGAAGGCACACAAACCGAGGAAGTGTAGAAGTGGCTAAAGAAGCATAAAACAAGGAACGAAGTAAAGGAAAGCCATTCGTTGAAAGAGAAGATCAAGGAAGACAAAGAAACAAAGAATATGGATAGTGGACAAGTCAGAAAATGGAAGAAGACGTTAATGGGTGCTTTGGAGCACCTTGCGGAAAAGAAGGAAGAACAGGTTGGTGAAGTCCTTAAAATTCGGGTTAGGTGGACCTAGGGTTTTGGCACCTGGAATTTGGTCTAGGGTTTCTAAGAGTCGTGAAATGATAAATAGAGGACCAGAAGAGAGAGGATGAGGATGATTTTTTGAGAGGTAAAAGTGTTTTTTTTGTAAGAGCGTTCTTGTATTCTGGATCTTTAGCTGGGTGCAAAGATTGACCTTACAGTTGGGTGCGCAAGGAGGGGAAATAAAGAGGAAGAGAGAGAAGGATCTGCAGCTAACTATGCATATAGAACTATATGTTTTCATCTATTATATCAATAAACACAATTCTATGGATGTATCCTTAGGGAGAGGGTGAACCATGTAAAATATTGTTGTTCTATGTGATTGATGTTGTGTTATTTGCAATCTTTTATATTGTGATTTCATTATTATTTCTTTTACTAAAGATAGGAAGATATAACTAACTTCGCGAGGTTGAGTAGAATATTGTTAAGAATATCTAGGTTATTTTGTGTTGTTATTCTGGAATCATCTTGCACTCCCTCTAGTTGTAGACAGATGTGTCCTGCAGCCCCCTTATTGTTACTTTGGGTGAGACTTCATCTGCTTCACAAGTGTTGTTGTTGGCCCTTGGTTATGGAAGTATGTGAAGATCAAGGAGGAAAAGGGAGAATGTGAACTGCATGGAAGACACAGTGACTGTTATTGGGTCGAAGTGAACAAAAAAGCAGAAAAGATGGAGGGAAGCCCAAGAAATAAATTCATTGGATGAGGAGATCAGGGATGACATATAAGAAAGGAAGAAGGATTGTGGGTAGGTCAACAAGCAGAAAAATCCACCATTGGATGCTTTAGAGCACCGCACGAGAAGAAAGGAAAGACAAGCTGCCGAAGCCCTGAAAATATGGGTCAAGTTGACCTAGGTTTTTAGACACCTAGGGTTTTGGTATCTAGGGTTTTGGACACCTAGGTTTCGGCCTAAGGCTGTCAAATAGCTATTGTAATGTATAAATAGAGTTCATGAGGGCCTAGTTTGGGTTGGTACTTTGGGTTGGTACGATAATATTGTTATTATTGTTGTTGGTATTGAGATGGTTGAGAGAAGAGTATTGTGTGAGAGAGAAGTGTTGAGTACAAGAGCCTTCTGGATTGTAAGATCTTCATCTGGGTGTGAAGATCAACCCTGCAGCTAGGTGCATGGGAGGGGAGAGAAACAGAGGAGAAGAGAGGAGATGTTCTAGCTAATAGCGTAGATAAGAACTGTATTCTTTACCTTAATATATTATAGCACATTTTTGTGGACGTAGCCCTAGAGGGAGGGTGAACCGCGTATATTTTGTGTTGTGTGTGATTTGTACTTTGTGTCTGTCATTGATACATTGTGATTGTATTACTTCTTTAGATCTGATAAGTAGATGTGTAGAATAGATCTAAGTTGATAAGTGATATATGAATGTTGTGTTGTTCTTATTTTAGATCCACTTGATATTCCCTTTGGTTGTAGACATCTCTATCCTACAACCCCCTCGTAACTTCTTCAGGTGCGACTGCATTTGCTTCATAGGTGTTGCCAAAAGGGATAGTAGTTAGGGCTTGTTGGTGTGCTCTTGGAGTTGAACCCTGGGTCTGCCCTTGTCCCAACAAATGGTTTCGTTGTCGGGACAAGAATCTTTTTGAGGGAATGTCAAGGTGGTTTCCATCAAAGACAGAGATTCAAAAGTGGATAGAGGATCAAGAGAAGGACTTCACTGAAGCCCAGAATAAGAACCCTAATCTTAGCACTGAGGATTGGCTAGAAATATATATCTTCACCGATATACGTGAGATATTATTTGGAGGGATCCATCAGAAGCTATATGAGTGGCTAGCTAGATTAGCAAATACCCAGTAAGAGATTCGATCTAGACCTCCTGTGGTTTGGATGTCAGAGTTGATAAAGAAGGTCAATAGAGTTGATAACGTTGTATCAAAAGTAGTAGATCACTGGTTTAATAGTAACATTGGAGGGTACATCACAGAGTTCGTTGTTGATAGAGTAGAATCATACAGCCAAGCGGAGAGATATTTCTTTAAGGGACCTAGAGAGAATTTTTTGCATTTTTTGAAGCTGAGAATCAAGATGTTATTGCATGAGAAGATCATCTTGAAGACACAACAGATTGGTTGGATCAAGAAAGGATAATGTTCAGAAATTCAAATAGCGACAACGACATAGAAGATGGACATACGTGCAGTGGGAGAGTATTCAGAGAAGTTCATCTTGTGAAACTGTTTAAGCAGAACTATGGGGAGGAAGCTTTCTACAGTGGAGAAGAAGCATAATTGACAGACGAAGAACATTTAGAACCCGTTGGGGAAGAGGAAGGAAAAGTTGAATAGCTTCGTCAAGGAGAACCTGAAACCTTAGAAACTGTGCAGACCATCGAAGTAAGTATTGTTATCCCTCCTGTTGATTCAGTGGTATTAAGAAACCAGAGTAATCTCAGTCACCATAGTGTTCAGAGCACTATCAATAGTAGTCCACCGCATATTCAGTCAGGAACCCTAGGAAGATCTATTGAAGATGAGAAGAGACTCCCTATCTTTAGGGGAGATGGATCTGAAGATCCTGATCAACACTGGTTTCTATGTGAAGTCGTATGGAACATTAAGAATGTCATAGATGAAGCTATCAAAAGAACTCAGTTCAGTACAAATCTCAGAGATCATGCACTAAGTTGGTACATGAAACTTGTCCAAGGACTTTCATAGCCTAAGCCATTGAATAAGATCAAGAACACATCGATTGCATAATTCAAGAAACCTAAGTTAGAATCCCAATGTATCACAGAGTTGAAAGAGATCAAGTTGAAGGTGGCTGAACCTATTTGGGAGTTTGATTAGAGATTCAAGACCTTAACAGGCCGATTGACTTTTCAGATCCTAGACGAGCAGAACAAGGAATGGTTCATTGCTTCCCTTCTACCATACATCAGAGTTCCCCTAATGCAATAGAAGATTTCTTCGCAATCTGAGGCATTGGAGATCGCCATGAAGCTAGAATCATCCTCTATGGGAGAATCCAGCTCAAGTATGAGCTAGATCTTGAGTCAACTAACTAGTTTGTCTCTATAAGTAGAAGATACGAAGAAAGACAAGGGAAAAGCTAAAAGAGAAGACATATGGTGTGTCAGATGTAGATTAGAAGGCCACGATAAGGAACACTACCCTCTATTCAATAAATACTTGGCTTAAGGAGCTCTGAGCCCCTTGAAGAAAGTCACCTTACCCTGGTGCGAGGTATGTAGAAATAGACATCATACTGGTGAGTGTTATTATACGCAAAAGTATGTTCAGACACCTACAAATTTGTATTGTACATTCTGTAAGTCTATAGGACATGATGATAGGGATTGTAGGGCTTGTGATCTCATGCATGAAAGTTCAAGAGACATATATAAGATTCAAGGTGAAGTAGAGAAAGAAGGAAACACTACGTAGTATAACTCTCCTGGGAAAGAAAAATTCAATCCTCAAGGTGCATTCAGAGGAAGAGGATGAGGAGGAGGAATGGGTCGAGGCCGAGGAGAGATCATCTGTTATAACTGCACATAGATAGGACACCTTGCAAGGGATTGTCAGAACCCTTGTACCACTTTCATCTACTGTAACTTGTTTGACCATGTTATAGAAGATTGTCCTGTGCTGCTAGATAAGCTTCAAGAAAGACAAGGACCTCAGCAGAACCCGCAAGTGAAATTGATCTATGTTGAACCACGTGGAGAAGACCCTAGATTCGCTGTTATAACAAGAGGAGGTGTTCTCACAGAGGATGACAGAATAACCCAAGGGAATATTATAGAAGACTTGGGGATCAGGAAAGCTGAAGAGAAGAGACAATTTTTTGATGCAAGGAAAGAAAGACGGATGTTTGAGGAAGTCAGGAAAGAATTCAGAGGAAGCCAAGGCTCTACATCAAAGACAAGACTAGAAGTGAGAGAATATGGAATGCCTCTGGCATTTGATCAGTTTTCTTCACCAAAAGAAGGAAAAGAGGCAAGGAAGCTCATGGAATTTTTATACACTTGTATTAAGTTGGTTTAGGACGAAAGCATTGTACAACAATTACAAAATTTAATCAGACAATATGAGCTAGGAAAGATAGATCCATTACTGCATAGGGAAGTAAACCAAATTGGTAAGAAGAGAAGGACAAATAAGGAATTACATTTGAATGCTCAAATAGGAGGGTATGAGATTGACTATGTAGTCCTCGGCTTAGGGTCAGAGGTCAATTTCATGATGAAGCAAAACTGGGCACTAATGGGAAAATTGAAGTTGATATATTCCCCTATCAAGATTAGGATGGCTAACCAACAAGTTGTTAACCCATTTGGATGATTGGCACATGTCCCTATGGACATTAACGGAGTAAGAACATTTGCAGATTTTGAGGTAATTGAAATAGTTGATGACAGTTTCCCTTACCCTACGTTGTTAGGAATTGATTGGGCCTTCAATAACTCTACTTTTGTTGACTTAAAGAAAATACGTATGAATTTTGAAGGAGATGGACTTAGGCTCATCGCACCTTTAGATCCAAATGAATGTCAGCAGTACACAGAACCTATTAGAAAAAAAGACCATGCATATGCACTAGAAAACATATATAAACTAACAGCCAAACAGCAGGATTACATTAATCCTATAGCCAATGGGAATCTAAGATGGAGAAGTGACAACGATTTCTCATCAGACTCAAAAGAAGAACTAGAGAACTGAAAGAACCATATGTATGAAGTATCTACAAGGAGATGTGCTAGATTAACCAGAGAAGTTCGTTGGATCAGCACAACAGTAAGTAACTTACTCAGATTTGATGATCTGAATCTGTTAAAAGCCTTCCTATTAGACTTTGAAGCAAGTGTACCAACACAACAGAGGTTTTTGGCAATGGATGAGGCCTTGAAAGCCACACCAGCAAGATGGTGGGGGACACACAAAAGTAATATTACAGATTAGGTACAATGTCGCACTCTAATGACAGCGCGATTCTCAGCACAAGTAGAAGGATGCGAAGTTCGCTACACAGGTCGAAGCTGCCCAAAGGACAATGTGAGAAGTTGTGAGGAATCCTGGAGCAACATTCCTCAAGAACAATGGGTACACAGATTCATCAACACGCTGTACATGACACCTATCAACTGGCACCTTCAAGCAGAACTGCGCCTCACTGCAGATTGGAAAGGTATGACTGAGAATTTTGTAACCACCTTCTTATTTGAAATTCAATATCCTTCAGTAGATCAAGCACTACAGGTTGTGAGACAGAAATTATTCGAGGAGGTATCTAGCCTTTCCTTAGAACAAGAAGAGGATGAATGGACTGCGCCTCTCTAGAAACTGCAAGGTTGTTACAACATCAATGTCGATGAAGATGATGATCTGAGGAAGGTGAAAATCACATAAACAGAGGGCAAAAGAGATGGGGAAGGACTAGAAGTTGAGCTTGCATTCATTGGACAGCCAATCAAAATCAAGAAAGTCAATATTGGAACATAACAAACACCAAATTTTGCAAACGTTGGAGATTATTGGGATGTTTCTACCATTGATAAAATTACAAAGTTACTGCATGAATATCAGGACTTGTTTCCAACCAAGTTCACTGATATGAAGGGCATTAAAGGGACTATGGGAGAGATGAGGATCCCTTTGAAGCCAGATGATAGACCAGTCAAAATGAGACCTTACAGACTGAACCCTAAATATAAGGAGAAAGTGAAGATTGAGCTTGACAGAATGTTGGAAGCATGAATTATAGAACTTGTCGAAGAATCAAAGTGGATAAGCCCTATGATAGTGCAAGACAAGAAAACAAGAGAAATCAGGATATGTGTAGACCTCGGGAAGCTGAATGATGCTTTTTTGCATGACCCCTTCCCTACACCATTCACGGATGAAGTGTTAGATAATGTGGGAGGCCAGGAAGTATATTCTTTTACAGATGGATTTTCAGGATACCATCAGATTCGGATTGCCAAGGAAGACTGCCATAAGACCACATTTGCAATAGAATGGGGATCCTGCCAATATATAGTGATGTCATTCGGATTGAAGAATGCCCCAGGCATCTTTTCCAAGGTGGTGGTTGAAGCATTCAAGGAATTTCTGCATAAATTTTTAGAAGCATACTTTGATGATTGGACTGTTTTTAGCTTATTGAAAAATCACATTGAATGTCTAAGGCTAATGTTGGATAAATGCAAGCAGCGTCAAATTGCTTTGAACCTAAAAAATGTATTTTCTTTTCACCATTTGGCATGTTGTTAGGTCATATTGTATGCAAGCAAGGATTGTTGGTAGATTCATCCAAGATTGTCATTATAGTTGATCTACCCCCTCTTATGTCAGTCAAATAGTTGCGTAGTGCATTGAGACACACAGGCTACTACAGAAAGTTCGTTAAGGGATATTCTCAAATTACAGCACCCATGGAGAAGTTTTTGAAGAAGAAGGATTTCTAGTTTAGTTGGATAGAAGAATGCCAGCAGATCTTCGACACACTAAAACAGAAGATGGTTACTGCACCCATTATGGTTTTCCTAGATTGGACCAAGGAGTTTCATGTGCATGTCGATGCATCATCCATTGCATTGGGAGTTGTGTTAGCACAACCAGGAACAGGAGACACTGACCACCCATTATCCTTTTCTAGCAGGAAGCTATCTACAGCTAAGATTAATTATACCATTACTGAAAGAGAGGGATTATCCATGGTGTATGCACTACAGAAATTTCCCCACTATTTGTTGGGAGGACACTTTAAAATGTTTACTGATCACTCTGCATTGAAGTACCTTACAATATACCAGATATGAAAAGTATGCAGAACATAAATAAAATTCTAGAAATGGAAAAATAACAGTACTATAACCAACATAATCTCCACAATAACACAGAAATGATATAAGAACAACAACAGAAATAGCACTTTGATTCAGAAAGCAATGTTCACGGGCCTCTTCGAGGGGAAAACCTCAAGTCGAGTAGCGCTTTGTTACAATAATCTCCAAGCTAGGGTTTTCATACCCTTGACCCTTATTTATACTAAATATCTCTATCAAGAGAAGCATCTAGAGGAAGATCCTTCTAGAAGTGGAAGATTTTATTAGGTCTTCTTACATCTGCCTTATTCTATTTTATTGAAAGGCCTTATTAATATTGACCTTTATTACATCCGAATATATTGATCTACCTATGTGCGGGTTAGGACCCTAACATGTTCGCCCCCCTTAAAAACAGCCTTGTCCTCAAGGCTTGAGATTTGGAAACTGCTGCAGAGTGGTAGTTGGTTCCCAAGTGGCATCTACTAGAGTTGTATCTTTCCACTGGACTAGCACTTCCTTGATGGTTCTCTGATGCAGGCGACGCTCACACTGGTCCAAAACTACTTCTGGTTGTAGCCAAATGAATCCTTCTTCAGCTAACTTTGGAAGGTTGGTTTGAATTTGGCACCTAGTTCCAATCACCTTCTTTAAGCATGAAACATGAAAAACATGATGTAGCTTCGACTGACTGGGAAGAGCTAACTGATAGGCAACTTGTCCCACATGCTTGAGAACTATATAAGGACCATAAAATTTGGGCGCTATCTTCTAACAATGCTCGGCCTTGAGGGAAGTTTGCTTGTATGGTTGCAGTCACAGAAACACCTGATCCCCTTCTGCAAATTGACATTTAGAGGGACCTTGATCTGCTTGTTGCTTCATGTGATTATGTGCCATGACCAAGTTCTCTTTAAGGCTACGAAGAATATCCTCTTGAACTATAAGTGTTTGGTCAATTGCCTGGACCTTCGAGGTACCTGGTAAGTATGAGAGAAATGAAGGTGGCTTCTGTCCATACACTGCTTCAAAAGGAGTCACGTGTGTAGAAGTATGGTAGGAAGTGTTGTACCACCATTCATCTAGGGGTAACCATTGAGCCCACTGATGTTGCTTTTCAGAGGCAAAACACCTCAGGTATGTTTCCAAACACTTGTTGACAACTTCCGTTTGACCATCAATCTGGGAATGATAAGCTATGTTGAGATGCAATTGGGTGCCATGTAGCTTAAACAGTTCTTGCCAAAATTTGCTTGTGAAATTTGGGTCACGATCAGAAACAATAGAGTGCGGCATGCCATGAAGATTGAAGACCTAGTCCATGAAAATTTGAGCCATCATGGATGCAGTAAATGGGTGTTGAAGAGCGCATAAATGAGCATACTTGGAAAGGAGATCCACAACCACCATTATGACTGATTTATTCCCCAATTTGGGTAAGCCGATAATAAAGTCCATAGAGATATCCTTCCAAATAGCAGGTGGAATCGGAAGCGGTTGTAGTGTGCCCAGAGATTTGACTGTTTCTCCCTTGTTGTGTTGACACACCTCACATTCAATGACAAAATTACGGATGTCATGTTTCATACCATCCCAGAAAAAAAGAACGTTTGACCCTGTCATAGGTTTTGGTGAACCCTGAGTGCCCCACTGTGGGTGTAGCATGAAGCTCAGAAAGTACCATGGATTTAAGATTTGATTGTTTACTTAAATATAAACAGCCTTTATATCGAAGCTCATCCTGGAGCCAAGAGTACCCTAGGGGAGTTGGAGAATTGGTCTACAATGGCTGGATTAGATGCGAACTTTTGGGATCTTGTAGCCATTCCTGGCACACAGCTTGGAAGCAATCGGGTACAATGAAGGAAAGAGAAAAAAGGGATCCTTCTTCTTCATATTTTCAGGAAAGTGCATCCGCCACTACATTGTCTTTGCCCTTCTTGTAAATGATCTCATAATCATATCCAAAGAGCTTAGTCACCCATTTTTGTTGCTCCGAGGAGGAAATGTGTTGTTCTAGAAATTACTTGAGGCTTTGATGTTTGGTCTTAATTTGGAAGCATTGCCCCAAGAGATAAGGGTGCCATAGATCAACGGCATGCAGAATAGCCAACATTTCCTTTTCATAAATGGGTTTGCCCGGATTCGTTTCAGATAGTTGCTTGCTGGTGAAGGCCAAAGGTAAACCCTCTTGCATAAGGACAGTGTTGATTCCTTTCCCTAAGGCATCACATTCCAACACAAAGGTCTTTGTGAAATCAGGAAGGGCCAGAACCAGAGTGGTGCACATGGTTGTCTTCAAGGTTTGAAAAGCTTGAGCAGCGGTTGGAGTCCAAGTGAAAGAGTTCTTTTTTAGGAGAGCAGTGAGAGGTGTTGCAATCTTTATGTAGTTCTTAACAAACTTGCGATAATACCCTGTTAAGCCTAGAAATCCATGCAAGATTTTGAGAGTCTTTGGGTGCGGCCAGTCTTGCATAGCTTCAATCTTTTTCAGATCCACCATGACGCCATCCTTGCCAACCAGATGACCTAAGTATTCTACTTTTGAGGCACCAAAAGCACATTTAGACTGTTTCAGGAAAAGTTGGTGTTGAGAGAGTAGATGTAGAACTTGATCCACATGAGTAAGATGGTATGTCCAGGTTTTGCTATAGATGAGGATATCATCAAAGAAAACTAAGATAAAATGATGGAGAAAGGGACAGAAGACATGATTCATGAGGCTTTGTAAGGTGGAGGGGGCATTACACAAGCCAAAGGGCATGACCAAAAACTCATAGTGGCCCTCATGAGTTTGAAAGGTCGTCTTGGGAATGTCTACCTCTTTCATTTTCATCTGGTGATATCCCAAGCGAAGATCAAGTTTAGTGAAGAATTGAGAGCCACTCAATTCATCCAGGAGGTCATCAATGACAGGAATGGGAAATTTGTCTTTGATGGTCAGTTTGTTGAGGGCACAGAAGTCAGGACACATTCTCCAAGAACCTTCTTTCTTTAGGACCATGACTACAAGAGTAAAGTAAGGGCTCGTACTAGGGTGGATAATGCCTGTATTAAGGAGTTCCTGGACCATTTTCTCAATTTCATTTTTTTGTGAAAAGGGGTGGCGATATGGATGGATATTGGGAGGACGGCTTCCGAGTACAAGGGGAATGGAATGATCATGAACACCGCGGGAAGGAGGGAGTCCTTAGGGAGTGGAAAATACCATTTTATGTTTAGAAAGGAGGGCTTGGAGGTCTTGAAGCACTGGGGGTGTCTTTGTTTCTTGTATGGCATGGAGTTGGGCAATGAAACCAGAATGACCTTTTTTGAGTATCTTTTCCATGCGATGGGAACTAATGACCTCAAGTGAACCAGTAGTGATTCCTTGGAATTGACATTGGTGGCCTTCCTGGTCGAATTTCATGGTTAATGTATTAAAATCCATGAGAATGGGACCCAAGGTTCTTAGCCAGTCTGCACCCAACACACTGTCACAACCACCCATGTCGATAGAAAACATATGGGATTTTAGGTGGTAGTCACCGATTTGGAGACACATTTTCATAGCGCCCGCCACATTTCATGGAACCACCATTGGCAATCATGATTTGGAAATTGTTGACAGCATGGATGTAGCAATGAGTTTCTTGGGCAATGCAGCGACGAATAAAATTATGGGTGCTTCCACTATCAACCAGAATGATGACTTTTTTATGCTTGATGTAACCAATTAACTTGAGGGTTTGGGGAGCGGAGAAGCTAATGAGAGCATTGAGGGAAATGACGGATTCTACTTTGGGAGGGTCTGAGGGAGGGGTTATGTCAGTGATTTCAGGTGAATCAGACACAAGGGGAGTTTCAACATCCTCTTCCGAAATATCCTCAGAGATGGCCATAAAAAGTTTTTGTTCCTTACACTTGTGGCTTGGGAAATATTTTTCATCACAATTACAACAAAGGCCTTTGAGTTGGCATTCATCCATTTCAGCCCTGGTCAATTTTTGGATCTTTAATGGGACGAAGGGAGTAGTGGGAGTTATGGGTTTAGGGCGAGGGATAAAGGAGGTTTTTCAATTTTGAGAGGATACAACCTGTTGTGCTTCTTTATCTCTTTTAGTAGCCTCCACCCAACTCGAGGGTCGAGTCATGAGGACATGGGCCCAAATCTCCTCCTTGAGGCCACTGATAAAACACTCTCAAAAGAAAGCATCAGTCATGCCCTCTATTCGAAAAGCCAGGAACTCAAAGGTAGCTATGAATTCTTCTATTGTTCCTGATTGTTTCAACTTTGTCAAACGACCCAAATGGTTGGTGTCCATGTCAAAGCATTCATAAAGCTCAGT